>CM077481.1:71676018-71888953 GCA_039654755.1 Calcarius lapponicus | reverse complement strand
ATCATGTGGGTAAGGTTGTGTCTAATGGCAGCAATTCTGCACGCCGGGTAAAGAAGGTGTAAACCAAACAGGTGTTTTTTATTGGAGAAAAAAAAAAGAGCAAGAATAAGTTTTTTTTTTTTTTTTACAGTGAGGGTGGCACAGGGTGCCCAGAGCAGCTGTGGCTGCCCCTTGAGACAGAGTAAAAAATCCCTAGAGTAAAAGCCCATTTTGAATTAGGTGAAATGTCCAGGAGAGGTGGAAAAGGTCTCTGAAGTTAAAGCTGAAGGAAAAACTGCAGAACAGACATAATAGGGAGACAAAGGGTAGACAGGAACCGATAAACAAATTCTAGTGCGAGGACAAGTCGGGCCTGACCTAGGAATTCTCTCTGATAAAAGAAACTAGCGGCAAATGTCACACGAAATCCTGTAAAATGAATATGTATGAACCTATTGTGAAACTGTATGCATATGTATTTGCAAGGAGGATAAAAAGGGACCTAAAGTTCCAAGAGGTTACGCATGCCTTTTGGGGAGAACATTATCTCCGCATGCGCGTCCAGCGCTGTAATAAACATACCGGCTTTTACAACTTTAACAAAGTTGTGGGGTTCTTTTCTTTATCTCCGCAAAACACCTGGATCCCTGGAATTGTCCAAGGCCAGGGCTGGATGGGGCTTGGAAGCAGCCTGGGACAGAGGAAGGCTTCAGGAAGTTTGGGACTAGATGGACCTTTAAGCTTTGAATTACTCTATGGTTCCATGATGTTTATCCGAATTGTGATTATATTCCAAATAAAAACCACCGCTTGGTGAGATCTCAAATAAGTAAAAAGACCTAAAAAATGTTCAAAATGAGGCAGGCAAAGCTTTGTCCCTTGAGGTATAATTTTTCTGTCAGGCAGAAAAAAAATATCAGTTCCTATGGAAGGCAAAATTTATCTGTTTGCCTTCCTATCCTCTTTAAAATTCCTTTTAAGCATTTTGGATCTTGTCCTAAGTATTATTGTTTCACAGAGAAAATTGATTCTCAGTCACCAAGCTGAGCAAGGTACATAAAAAATGTAATTTCTCTTGCATAAGCTATGATTACTCTTACCAAATTAGCGCTCTAAAAGCTAATAAAATAATAAATTACAGCCTCTCATATCACCTCACAGTTGGCAGAGTGGACAGCCATCTGAGGAAGGCTGCCTTTGTGCAAATGTTCCAATGCAAAAAAAAAAAAAAACTTTATCTGTGCTACTCTGCCTTATTTCTTTTCATTTAGCTCTGTGTAGGATCCATGGTTATTACCTTGATACATTTTTATTGATTTGCTGAAGTTTCTGTCCCAGTCAGTTACAAGACATTGACTTTTTGACTTTTTCTCTTTTCTTTTCTTTTCTTTCTTTTCTTTTCTTTTCTTTTCTTTTCTTTTCTTTTCTTTTCTTTTCTTTTCTTTTCTTTTCTTTTCTTTTCTTTATCTTTTCTTTTTCTTTTCTTTTCTTTTCTTTTCTTTTCTTTTCTTTTCTTTTCTTTTTCTTTTCTTTTCTTTTCTATTTTCTTTTCTTTTCTTTCCTTTCCTTTCCGAACCTTTCCTTTCCTTTCCTTTCCTTTCCGAACCTTTCCTTTCCTTTCCGAACCTTTCTTTCCTTTCCGAACCTTTTCTTTCCTTTCCTTTCCTTTCCTTTCCTTTCCTTTCCTTTCCTTTCTTTCCTTTCCTTTCCTTTCCTTTCCTTTCCTTTCCTTTCCTTTTCCTTTTCCTTTCCTTTCCTTTCCTTTTCCTTTCCTTTCCTTTCCTTTCCTTTTCCTTTCCTTTTCCTTTCCGAACCTTTCCTTTCCTTTCCTTTCCGAACCTTTTCCTTTCCTTTCCTTTTCCGAACCTTTCCTTTCCTTTCCGAACCTTTCCTTTCCGAACCTTTCCTTTCCGAACCTTTCCTTTCCTTTCCGAACCTTTCCGAACCTTTCCGAACCTTTCCTTTCCTTTCCGAACCTTTCCTTTCCATTCCCTTTCCGAAACCTTTCCTTTCCGAACCTTTCCTTTCCTTTCCGAACCTTTCCTTTCCGAACCTTTCCTTTCCTTTCCTTTCCTTTCCTTTCCTTTCCTTTCCTTCCTTTCCTTTCCTTTCCTTTCCCTTTCCTTTCCTTCCTTTCCTTTCCTTTCCGAACCTTTCCTTTCCTTTCCCGAACCTTTCCCTTTCCTTTCCGAACCTAACCTTTCCTTTCCTTTCTTCCCTTTCCTTTCCTTTCCTTTCCTTTCCTTTCCTTTCCTTTTCCTTTCTTCCTTTTCCTTTCCTTTTTTTCCGAACCTTTCCTTTCCTTTCCTTTCCGAACCTTTCCTTTCCTTTCCTTTCCCGAACCTTTCCTTTCCTTCCGAACCTTTCCTTTCCTTCCGAACCTTTTCCTTTCCGAACCTTTCCTTTCCCGAACCTTTCCTTTCCGAACCTTTCCTTTCCTTTCCGAAACCTTTCCTTTCCTTTCCTTTCCTTCCTTTTTCTTTTTCTTTCTTTTTCT
This sequence comes from Calcarius lapponicus, assembly GCA_039654755.1. Lineage (NCBI taxonomy): Eukaryota > Metazoa > Chordata > Aves > Passeriformes > Fringillidae > Calcarius > Calcarius lapponicus. The sequence goes on along the minus strand of CM077481.1, from coordinate 71,886,477 downwards.
TTCTTTTTTCTTTTTCTTCTTTTCTTTTTCTTTTTCTTTTTCTTTTTTCTTTTTCTTTTTTCTTTTTTCTTTTTCTTTTTCTTTTTCTTTTTCTTTTTTTTTCTTTTTCTTTTTCTTTTCCTTTTTCTTTTTCTTTTTCTTTTTTCTTTTTCTTTTTCTTTTTCTTTTTCTTTTTCTTTTCTTTTTCTTTTCTTTTCTTTTCCCCCAGATGGAACTAAGGGGGATGCAAGTCCTGGGTCACTGCAGCTCATTTCAATTTGTTTGCATCCTCCGTGGCTCTCCAGTTCAGCCCAAACTGCTTTCATGTAGAACATGATATTTTTCTCTAATATTTCCAAGCAGAAACCTTAGAGACTTTGGTTTGGTGTAAATCTGTCTGGCAACTGGTCTGTATTCCCAACATCTGTCCACAATTTTTTTTTTAAATTGAATTTTTTGTTGTTGTTGAAAGAAATAAAAAGGGAAACATATCCACCCACAAACACCTTTTTTTTTTTTCTTTCCACCAAATAGTGTTACTTGATATTTTATGGAAATATTTTCTACTTTGATTCAAAGGTTGACATGGAGAATTGTTTAGTAGATATTTCATCTTAACTTTCTGTATCCAGTGGAATGGAACGAGGCAATTCTGCCATGAAAGAGGAACACGATGGTTGTTTTATATTCCAAATCAAAAGTCAAAACTCTGTTAAAATCATCATGTTAAATAAAAAGCCAAAGCAGAAACAAATAATTTGTATTTAAAGTTGCTGACGTGGTACTCTTAACATTTGGTGCATTGTAAATTCTGCTTGGGGGATTTTTGTTCAGTTTTTGGGGTTTAAAAAAAAAAAACAACAAAACAAAGGGTTCCCATCTGGTCAGCAAAAGAAGCAGTTTTTTAGTGGTCTAACAGTGTGAGAAGAAGATATAATATATTTTTTAACATTTTTTCCCTTTAAATGTCATGGTGGAGCTTGCAGCAGTCATGTTCCACAAGCAGAATGGGAAAAATGTGTAAATATCAAAGGTTTTTAGCTTTACCTCCAGACTCAAAATTATTAGTTTAGAAACAGAAAGAAAAAAAAAAAAAAGAACAGAGAAAATTGAAAATGCTGAAAAAATAATTGGGCTGTGGGACCTACCATGTCACAGTATAAACCACCAAAAAAAGCAACAGGATAACTTATTGCATTTTACTACACACTGTCGCTTAGATTCATTTCCATTACATTTAAATATCCCTTTAACTCTTATTCTGACATTCATACCAAACCAACTCTCTTTGAGTTATCAATGGAGTGCATTTTGAGAATAAACATAAAATCCATGAATGCATATTTAACCTACTAAATCAATTTTCTGCCTCAGTTATGTAATTCTGTTTCCTGTGTTTTCATCTAATTAAAGTGTAATTAGAACAATTCTCCATGGTATTTGCACCAGAGAAGTTTAGAGAAATCAAAGTTGTCCTAGCATTTTTCTTTAAATAATAAAGAATGAAAACACATGATTCTATTAAATATTCACAGATTAACTCATTTAACTGCCCAGTATTCCTGAGCAATAAAGTTTGTGAACACAAAACAAAGAAGGATTGAGGGTGATAATTATGACTCCTTGCTTACAAAGTGAAGCCTAAAATTAAAAACCTGATGAATGTCTAATTTTCCATAAAATAGTTTCACAACAAAACTGAATTGCTTCTGCTTTTTAAAAATTATTATTACTATTTTATTATTATTATTATTATTATTATTATTATTACTATTATTATTTTATTATTATTATTATTATTATTATTATTATTATTATTAATTATTATTATTATTATTAAAATATGGTTGAATCATATTTCCAGAAAAAAAGTCTGTACGGTGCTCCGCCAGACTAGATGGATATTATACTGTAATTACAAATTAAAATTGTTTACATTTTCTTATTCCATTGATTTGCATCACTATCTCCCCAGATATTCAACCTCAGTGGGTCAGCAAACCTCTCATAAAAAACAAAAGAAAAAAAAAAGGGAAGTTCCTGTCCCTTTGTAGTACTTCCCATTAGTTTTTGTGGAGAGTTCATCTCAAAACAGTTTGACCAGAAAAAAAATTAAAAAGAAAAAAAGCACAAAACAAAACAAATAAAAAACCCAGCAAATACAAATAAACAAACAAACCAAACCAACCAAACAAAACCACCAAAAAACACAACAACAACAACAACAAAAAAAAACCACAAAAATATCACACAAAAGACTCCCAAACCCACAAACAAAAAGCCCATAGATCAATGCAAGATTAAACTTATGCAAAGTTGTGGTTTTTTTTAAATTTTGTTTTAACAAACACTTTCTTGAAGGGAGAGACACATGATATCTTCAAAATTAATCTTCCTCCACCCCAGTTATATAGTGAAAATGATCCCTTAGACTTTGAAACACACCTTGCAATTATGTGTTTCTGAAATAATTATGCCATTTACTGCTATTGCAAAACATTTGCCTTGAGAGCTGATTATGCCACAGGAATAAATACCCAGGGAAGGCTGTGGGAGGGGGAGAAGGAGCTCAGCTCACATCCTTTCTGGTATTAGTCTGTTCAGTGAGTTAATGGAAAAGCTGATACTAATGGTACACTATAAATTAGTACATCTGCAATAAAAGAAATTATTTTCCATTTTAATCGCTCGGGAGCTGTTCTGCAAATGCGTTTCCATCTCAGGTGCTGGGGAGTTCAGGGATGTGCACTGCAGGGCTCATGCTCCAGTAAACTGGTGAAAGATGTTAAATGCAAGAACAGCATTAAAGTTATGTCCGGCGGCAGCATAAATGAAAGTCTCTCACTATTCCCCTGTAACCTGCTCAGGAGTCTGTAACTCAGCTGTGAAATGGGCACTCAATTAAAAAGACTGCTGCACGAGTCTCAAAAAAAGCAAAAAAATGGTAGATATATAGAGTAAAAATAAGTATATAAGTGTATATATATATATACATATATATATATACATATATATATAGTAAATATAATTATATAAATATAAGTATATATATGTCTCAAAAAATATATATAAATATAAGTATATATAGTAAAAATAAGTATATAAGTATATATAGTAAATATAATTATATAAATATAAGTATATATAAAAATATGTCTCAAAAAAATATAAATATAAGTGTATATATAGTAAAAATAAATATATAAGTGTATATATATAGTAAATATAATTATATAAATATAAGTATATAAATATGCATATACTTATATATATAAATGTCTCAAAAATATATAAATATAAGTATATATAGTAAAAATAAGTATTATAAATATAAATATAAATATAAATGTAAACACTCTCGGGTTCATTGCAACTGCCTTAAATAGACTCTGATTTTTGGGCTTGCCAGGGGACATGAGTTTTGATTCTGGGAGATAAAACTGCTGTTCTGATGCATTTGTAAGAAACACAGCTTGTTCAGACCCCAGTCCTCGCTTTTTCGGCAAATTGTGTGTTATTATATGTCTATATCATAAATATCTTTAATACAACCTACCACTAATCTCTAACTATTGCAAACTGCCCAGCTTCCACCCCAAAAGAAAAGAAATCTGGCACAATTTACATTTCAACTTCTGCTGGGGAGATGAAATTAAACAAGAAATTCTTAATTTCACTAAATTTAGAGTGTTTTGAAGCCTTGATAACTGTTTATAGTGACATCTATGCATCAGCTTTTTTGAGAGCAGGAATGTGGGGTCGCCAAGATGTTTGCGCCTGATTCTCTTCCCATTCCCTAGGAAATAGGAAAGAAATTCAACTGATGTCAACAGTTTTACATTTGTGCCAAAACCATTGGGACTGAGAGAAAACATCTCATGGCGATGCAATTTAGAGCTTTCTTAGCATCCATTCTCCCACTGTGGCTGTGGGTAGAAATTGGTGTGTACAAATTGCAGGACAGAATTTGAGAATACTCACAAAACCCCCCATGTTTCCATATATATATATATATATATATATATAATTTTTTATAAATATATATATATTTTTTTTTAAGAGTACATTCACATAAATACAAGAATCCTTCAGGCAAAGCAAGCTGAAGAAAATTGTTCCCATTTCCAATCCAGTAAGAACCTAGAAAAGATGCATTTTCCAGGGCCAAGGGTATTTTGACTGTCTCATGAGGATGAGAATTAGTTGTTAGAGCAGGTTGTGCTGGAAAAGAACATTTCTTGTCCCCATTGACAAGAAATGTTGACATTGTGTTCAATGTCAACACAATGACAAATATTATGTGGGTATATCAGGCCATGTCAACCTGCTCTTGAGTACAACTCTTGAATGGCAAAAAGGGATTTTTGATACTCAAAATTAATTTTTGTTTGCAATCTGCCTCATCTGCCAGTATAATGTTAAACTATCTCTGTTGTGTCATATCCCTTGGCTACAAAATAATATCAATATCAAAATTCTGTAAGTTTAATAACTGACCATTCCTGCTTATAAGTTACATTTTACTTGCTTCAGTGACTGCAGGTATCAGTAAAAGACTTATTTAGCTGCTTTTAAATGTCAGTTGTATTCTTGTATAAACACATACTCTATTTTCTCTTCCTTAATAAGGAGAAAATGTATTTATTTTTGCATAATTAGAGAAAATAACAGTCATAACTTTATGAAACCGGGGAGTTTTTTCCTACTAATTGCTTAAAGCCTCAAGAAAATATGAAATTAAATTGCCATTTCATGCCATGTAAAAGCCACTGAGAGTCTTCAGGAGCTGAATAAAGAAGGAAAGTTAACCTGTTGTGTGTTTCCTATCCCTGCCCTGAGCTTCATTTATCAGGCTCAAACTAAGGAACTCCTTGTGTGGAGCTGTGCAATTAGCCAAGCAATTAGCTGCTGCTTTTTTGCCAAAATTATCCACACACCCAAGATGAATGGGCAGGATGGGACAATCCAGGTAAAACTCATCTGTGGGAGCGTGATAGAAATCACCTTCTGCAGCTGAATTTGAGAGTAATCTCCTTTTTTTTCCGTTAAAAAAACCAAAACATACAAAAAACCCACCAAAAACCAAAAAAAACCCACCAAAAACCAAAAAACCCACCAAAACAAAACAAAACAAAAAGGAAAAAAAAACACACAAAAAAAAAACCCCATAAGAATTTGGAGTTCTTCTACTGCTTTCAGTGAATCTTGACCTACATCCTCAATTTTTTTTTCCATATTGATGGAAAATTAATTTTTTCCATATTGGTGCAGAGCTTTGCAGCACATGGAAAAACTCCACACGCTGTTGATTAAATTGTTGTGTCGACACAGACACAATTTGTAATTTGTAAAATCAATTATTTGCACACTCTGCTAATTCTCACAAGTTGCCCTGGGAATTTTAAATTTGAAATGAATCCCCAAACCCCACCTGATTTAAAGATTTCACCCACATGATGGTTTTCTTTCAGATTATGGTTAGCGAAGGAACAAGTAAATACTTAAAACTTTTATTATTATTTAAAGAGGGAAATGTGATCTCTATGCGAAGAGAGTGCTTTACTGCAACACATTTTCTTTTTTTTTTTGCTTCATATATAATTATATATTTATATTCTATAATTCTGAAATAGTATATTCTATAATTGTTTAATTTGGCTTGCTTTTTTCCAGATGATTGCCTACAGTTTAAACTTTGTCATCAACTAGGGGTAAGGATTGCTTACAAGAAATAAATTATGTTTTACCCAAAAGATACTCTCAAAGATCTGAAAACTCAAACCAGTTGGTGAAGATTTCTTCAGATTTTCAGTCTTACATACTCAATATATAATAGTTTTATTGAATTTCAAAATGTTTAACATTTTTATCTACATAAATACATTATAAGATAAGTATGTCTTCTTTTAAATGAAATCCTGGTATAAGTCAAGCTGAGGGCTCAAAACTTTATTTCTTATTTATATTATAGGTGTTTTTTCCTCTCCTGTGTTTACTATAAATGTTTTCAGGAGTGATGTGACAGAGTTCAGCAAAAACACAGTTTCAAGTATATTCACTGCTGCTAACAGAACATTATTATGGTGAAAAAAAATGAACCCCAGCCTATTTTTAAATCTAAATCTGAGTGGAAATGGCACATAATAATGACATACACATGAGAAAGGGCCACAAAGACCCTTTCAGCAACGCAAGTGTAGCAGAGGAGCTCAAAAAATGGTACAACAGAAGCATGAAGTAAGGTTTTTGAAATAACCAAGAGCATCAATTTGTATTGTAATTCCTTAAATTTGATTATGCTGCTTTTCTAGGGGAAAAGATGAAGGACTTTGCACCAGGAAGCGCTGTTATTTAAAATGAATAATTGAGTAAATGGCACGAGGTGGTCCCAAAACCAATTCCCTGTGTGAAATTCATCTGTGCTTTATCTCTCCTTTGGAAACCCAAGATTCCTGCCAAGGGCTCCCCCAGAGCCCAGCCCATCACACCTGCTCTGCTCTTTTGTGGATTTATTACTGAAATACCTGGAATATTTGGCCCTGACATCCTCATTTTGAGGCAGTGCTGGGAGACTTTAATCCCGAGTTTCTTGTTTTAGATAGGATGTCTTCACTTGGAGGACCTGTTTCATAGGGGAACAAAACCCAGGCCATTTCAGGGGAATGAGCTAAATTTTAGCATTTAAATTTTCATCATTTCTGCTGTCAGAGCCTCACGGAACCAGAGCTAAACTCAATACACCAAGATAAACTAAAAATCAGTGAATCAGAACTCAAATTTCAGGTCCTCTGATGGGCATCTGTGGCAATCTCACCGACACAGTGAAAAGCAACAACCCCAATGACAGAACTTTTTGGCGGAGGATTGGAAAAAACACCTATATTTAATTTTTTTCCTAATTTCAAGGTGGTGACCTGAACATTTTCAACTTCTTCAAACACACCTTCCAAGATAATTAAGCACATGAAATATTGTGTAAATTACAAAAGGAAGAAAAATATCCATTTGGGTGTGACAGAATTCTTACGCAGAATTTTCTCACTGGTTTCCTAGCTGCCCTTGGGGTTTTTTAATTGTCCTGAAAAACATACCCCAAAAAAGCCCAAAAGGAACCAAGCACTTAATTTTGCACATCTGTAAGAGACAGTTTTCTCCAAATCAGCACTAAGAATGACTAGACATTGTTAATGTATTTGTGCCTCAAAGTGAAAATTCAAAACAACAGTTAAACTGAAAACCACTTGGTTTAATTTTTACTCAACGTGCAAACTTTCATCTTAGAAGTGCCACTAAATGTCAGATTCTCAAATGCACTGTGACTGAGCTACATGCTTTTCTCCTAATATGGGGCAATTCAGAGGATTTTAAAGCAGGGCCCATGAAGCTTTTTAAACTGAGCTCCCTGTAGGAAGTTTGGTCCTCCCCACTTTTCACTTTAAAGTGAAAAGACATTTCATCAGCCTAGTAATGTTATTCTGCTTTGGCTCAATCTTTTTTGTGCCTTGGTGTTTGATTTTAATGAGCACTGAACATGTGCAAACTATGTTCCAACCTGTAATTCTGCAAGAAAATTTAATGACTGACCAAGCTTATTTCTTTATATTTTCATTCATTCATTCACTGTTATTTAAAAACTTTGATGCCAAAAGCTGTGGAAATATTTTGGATACTTGTCCTCATGTTTCTGCAGCACTCCCAAAAAGTATCACCATCTTCCAGTCAGCTGGGACTTCTCTGAATTATCAAGAAAACAACAAATGTCAATTCTGAAAACAATGATTTTTTACTTTTAAGTAAAATGATGGTTTTCTACATTGCACTGAAGTAACAATTCTGATACCCACAGTGATCAGGTGAGTGTTAAAAGAAAATATAAATTTCTATAGATGATAGATATAGATTAGATACATAGATAGATATAGATATAGATGATTAGATATAGATATGGATTAGATATAGATATAGATTAGAGATAGATATAGAGATAGATATAGATAGATATAGATAGAGATATGAGTGTATATAATTTCCAGATTATATATGTAATATCCCCCACAAGTCTCATAGGAATATTCTGTTCACAAATCTCTTAAATATATATAACAATAAAAAAACCCCCAAAGATGGAAGCAGGCTGCAGTCAGAAATTGTTATGCAGAAAAGGTAAAAGATGTGTAACTATTTACAATTGAACTTATTGGGAAACCCCTTTGACACATCTATAATATTCATATTGCATCATTGGAATTTTTTTGTGTGACAGGATGCATGCAAAATATCCTCAAATCACTGCCAGAAAATTTCCCTGCTCACTATTAACTTAATAAAGGTGTTAAATTATTCTTAATTTGGCCTGTATCCCCTTGTGGTCTTCATCAATGAGATGACAAGGAGTGGAAATTTGCATGGAATCAACTTTGCCATCTGAAAGAGCTGCAGTGAGTGAGGTGCATAAATTAGCAGACATCCAAGCTGAAATATTTACAGAGCCCACTCCAGCATTCTTTATCTAATCTAGAAGTATTTGGAAAGAAAAAAAGAATTATCCAACAACCAAAACCAAAACAAAAAAATCAAAAAATCCCAAACTTAACCAAGCCAAACCAAAAAATGCAAAAACTCCCAGTTTGCTAAACTGTCTCTATTACTTCTAATGCTGGATTGAGCACAGTAAAGTCTGGGTATTTCTTTATTAAATTCACCCGTCAGATATTTTTACCTGCTCTTTTCATCCCCAAACCTAGAGGAAAAAGTACTTTCTTATTAACACAAGTTTTCAAAATATGTTAATTAACAGTCTTCTTTTAGAACACAGACACTATATTATAATTTTAAGAGAAACATGAAATGAAATTAAACATCCAAATAAAATAAACCCCCTCAAACTTTGGCCCTTAGAAGAACTATCTCTGGTATAATTTTTATCTGCCAGGAAGAACATACTCAAATTGTTACTTAAAAAAAAAAAATGTTATGGGTACAGTGCTTTATTAAGTATTGTTTCCATTGTCTTTCCTGTTCTTGTGTCTGAACACAATTTTTTAGGCAGGGTTCTAATCAGAAGTTCCAATCTGTTCTGATTGTATCAGCCAGTTAATGCAAGCCAGGGAAAATTACTATCTCTTGGAGAAAAAAAGCCCAAAATGGCCAAAACAACCAAACCCAGAAAAAAGCCAGCCTTTAAAATGTCAAAGACTATTTTCTTTATTACGTGGGGCAGCACACAACACAGTGATAGAAACACTCTGCTTTTTTATTGCTTTGAGATGAGACAGCGGCATCAGAGAGCTCTTGAAGTTTATATTTTAAGATTCAAGACAAATAATAAGAAACCCACCCAAACACACTCTTCCTCACAGTTTTATTTATAAATGCCACTTGCGGGGCTTTCTGTAGAAAACCTCTGCTGGAGTTCACTCCTAGAGCTGATATGGCCTTGGTAAAAATAAGCACTTCTGACAGCACCATCTCACTCCTTTCTGTGCTCCTTTTCCCAAGTACATCTATTTTTGTCACCCACCTTTGGCTGGTAGAGCCTTTTGTGAAAAGTTTTAGAGTCTGGTTTCGAAGTTCCCCGTGTAAAATGGCAACACCCAATGAAGCGGAAATCTGTGTGCGTTTGTTCATGCTGGTAAAAGCAAATTTCTCTGGTTTCTCCCCATTAAAATCTCAGTTTTCATCAGGTCTCTAAGTATCATGGCTTAATCAGAGAGGAGCTGAGCACCACGAAGCCTCTGGCTCACTCTTCCCCCTCCAGCAGGATCAGAGGAAGAGAACTGGAAGAGTAGAAGTGAGAAAAACCTCGTGGGTTGAGGTACCAGCAGCGTAACCCTTGACACAAAATTTAGGGGGGGGAAAAAAAAAAAAGGAGAAGACAAACCCAAAGCAACCACGAACCAAGTAAAATTAACCAAAAATAAACAATGGAAACAAAAATTATAACAATAACAACAGTGGCAGTGATGATGGTGGTGAAAGGGAATAACTCAAGTCTCACCTTGTTGAGAGATGCTGAATTAGAAAACCAGCTCAAATCTTAAATCCTTTTTTTTTTTTAAGTTTTATTTTCCTCCTTTCCTTGGTAACTTTTTATTGTATTCTATGAACTTTTTTTTTTTTAAATGTTTGCAGACATCAGTCATCCAAATATGACAGACGGCACAAACGCTTTTGTTAGAGGTGAGGGTTTGATTTTTCATTTTGAGGGTCGAGGGAGGGAGGAGAGGTGGGAGAGGATGTGCACACATCATCAGGAGATTCTTGTCTCACAGAGGAGACCTCAGCCAGAGGCATTTTGCCCATTATTAGCAGACAGCGTGGGAGTTCCTTTGCGCTGACACACATGAGCTGCTCCTGGAGGAGAGAAGTGTTGCAGGCACGGGAGTGACAAAGATTTCTCTCTGCGCACCAGCAACAAGCACTGTCATCCTCCCACTCGACAGCAGATAGCTGTCTCCTCTTCAAATCAAGCCAAATCTGCAGTCCATCAAACATTTATACTGTAGCCACACGTTTTAAGCTTGGAAAACAACTTTATGTTCTCTGGGCTGGCCTCCTAAATAAATGCAGGCTGTGAAGTTAGACACATAGAGTGACTGGAGAGTTTACTCTTCCATTTCAGTTCACCACATTTCCTTACAGCTGATTTATCCATCAATAAATCAAATGTGCAGATTAGACAAATCACACTTGCTACTAACAGTTCCTGCAGCAAACATCTTAATCCCATTTCATGCTTTTTATGGAGTGCTATTAAATTTTTTTTTTGCCTGACTCCTTTTACTTCTCGGGAATGGGAGACACACATTAAGAAAATATTTATTGAAGTTAAGTAGTCGTTTTATTAAAAGTGGACATGGAAATATAGACACTGAAGGCAGCTTTTTGCTCTGCAAGCTCATGTTACCTCTGGGGAAAAATGGTAAAATGGTAAACACTGTTAATAGCTTATTTAAATTCAGAGATAGCTATCATAGAGGAGAAAAATGTGAAGCTCTGCAGTCAAAAAAAAAAAAAAAAAAAAAAAGGAAGCTATAGCTTCACAAAGGAAATATTTTTGAGCTCCAGGGCTCAGAATGACCATGAATTTAATGACTTTTGTTGAGGCAAAGATTGAGAAATTTATTTTTGGGATTCCATATCCCATGATCAAAGGAAAATTGCCTCCTGTCTAATATAATGTCCTCAAAAGTACATGCACCAGGACCTAATAGCAGTCACTGGAAATAAAATATAGGCAATCCAATTTTCTTTTTCCTTTTTTTTTTTCCCTTTGAAATACACTTTAAGTAAACCAGAGTTTTTAAGCCCAAAAGTTGGCATTGGGGTTAGCTCATTTTTGGTACTGCTTTATCTCTTTCAAAACCAAAGTTTGCCTATTCCTTTTCCTTCCTGCCCATACCTTAGAATCCACTAAATCATGTAATAATTATGAAATGTTTAATTTGGCCAGAGTAGGGGAAGGGGAACGGAAAGGGGAAGGTGCCATCACATGCCTGGAAATATAATTTACTGAAATGCTGAACAGTAACATTTTTTGAAGCCCCTTTTACTTATTTTTATCTACTTTTGGCCCAGGAGGAAGAGGAAAGGGAAGGGGGAAAGGAAGAGGATGGGGAAGGGGAAAATGAAAGGGAGAAAAAAAGGAAGAGGAAGGGAAAAGGAAAGGGAAAGGGAAAGGGAAAGGGAAGGGGGAAGGGAAAGGGGAAAGCCAAAGGAGAAAGGATACATGTGAAACTTAAGGTTTGAGTTTCCAAAGCCTTATTTATTTGTGGAGAGCCCTATTCCAACCGCCATTCTGATCTGAAAATATATATGCAGCTCCTACAGTTGCTTTGCACATGCTGTAAAAGGTCTTGGAAAACCCTTAAAGAACATTTTCCGTGGCAGGACAACAGGAATCCCTCCCAACCCAAACCATTCTGGTATTCTGTGAAAAACCTTCCCTTCCATGTTGACCAAATTCCCATTTTCAAGCACTGAGTCGGCTTCGCGAGACCGCTTGGGTCCACATTTTTCTGTTCAGCTAGGAATAACTGACTGCTCTTCTGATCTCTTTTCCCGAGCCCCACAGAGTCTAATGAGGTAGATAATGAAATATTCCAGGTGCCTAAACTGTTCCTGCATCTTTCTTTTTCCTCAGGTGGTAAGAAAAATTATGCCTGTGCCATAAGCTCCATGATTTTAACTGTGTCTGATTGACACATAATCTCTGCGTGTTACCAGCAAGAAGCATGGCAATACATACAATTTTCTTTAAAAAGGAAACACACACAATAAAAAAAAAAAAAGGATAACAACATTACTTTTTGAACACCTGACACCCTGATGATTGACCTCAGCCAGGAAACATTTGTAATTATTTGACAGATAGAGTTTCAGATTAGGTTTTATTTCATTGAGGGTCTTGTCATAAGCATTTGTTTAAGGCTAAATCAAGGTGCATGACTGCATTTAGAGTGTCCTCAAAGTAAGGGGGTGTTCACCCTTCATCTCTCTTGGACCCACAAAACTGGACATTCCCAGCAAAGCCCAGCATGTTCTACAATCATAGAAAGACAAGTTTGTCAGACTTCTACAACTAGCTTTGAGTAAAATGAAAAGGCTTCTACAACTAGCTTTGAGTAAAATGAAAAATAAAATAAAATAAAAAATAGAAAGGTGGAAAATTTAAGACACAAAATCACTTGGTATAACCCTCTGCAAACCATAAATGAGTGAGAAAATTCACCATCTGAATTCTGCTTTGAAGTAAAAAGGAAAATAGTCTTTGCAGTTAGGACTGGCCTTTACAAGATTTTGATTTTGCTAAACTGCCGCAACTAAATTACCTGTTACTCTGAACTTTATCTCACACTCCATAAATTTGTTCCTTGGCTGGGGACTCATGTTCCTCAGGACTTCTTGTGATTTTACAAGAGCTGGGTTAGCTGATTCCCTCTGTGTTTAGAACACCTGCCACATCTGTAATAAAACACAGAGCGCTATTTCTCTTTGGACAGATGGCACCACTGCTAGTGTTTAATATTTCAGCTACGTGTTTAATATTTAGAAACTGTGTGCCAGTGATAAATGCCCACTAGGAAAAAAAAATAAAAATCAATGCCATAAAGAACAGGGAATTTTCCTCACCCAGCTTCAGATTTTATCGGTTCTTAGTAGGAAGCAGTGCCATGGTTTTGGATAGCTGGGAGCATGAAGGCAACTTTAATCTATGCCAACTGCTAATAGCCCCAGGCTTACTGGGCCACAGGGAGCTAGAGAGGCACATTTTTATTTGTCTGCCCTTCCACGGAGAAATAAATTATTTTTTAATTTACTTCTCCCATTTTCCAATTAATTTGGCCATATCAACATACCAGTGCCCAGCAAAATGTATTTGAATTGGCAGAGCTGTGCAAAAGCTGTGCTTGCAGTACTGCAAATTCAAATTCTTCCCATTAGCTGCCCAATTAAGCAGAAGGAAGTTTGAATTACCAGCCTCTGACTTTATTTATTTATTTTTACAGAAGACTAGTAGTTAACCATGTTTAAAGTCACATGAATAATAAGGAAATATATACTGGATCAAGCCACAAAAGAGATGAGGGAAAAAAAATAAATAAGGGAAATAAGAAGAAAACACATTACCATTGGAAAATAATTTCTTACATAACTATGATCTGATTCAGTGAGTTATTAGACTTCTACTTAAGAAAAAGAAACATCTGATAATTAAGTAGTTATTGAACCAAATTTATTATTGCTTTGGGAAGCACAGGCAACCCTTTTATTGAAAGGCTGCTTCCAAGTTGTGTAGCTTTAAACAGATATCTCTCTCTCCAGTAACCTAACTCAGTGGAGCCAGCTACACAAATAAAATGTTTTGTGTGAATAAGAACAGCAGCTAGAGCTTGCTCTGTAAAAAAAAAAAAAAAAAAAAAATTGATCTAAGCTGCTTAGGGATACTCTGAGGAAGCAGATTCTGCTCTCTGTTATCTCGAGAACAGCATTGGCTGCCTGGCCTTTGGGAAAGCAATCCTTCCCTAAACTGTAATACTTCTGGTTTTTTTTTTTTTTTATACACTTGCTATATGCACACTGATTTAAAACTTCAATTCCATTATTAATGTAATTAAACAATACAAATTCTTTTCAAGATGGGTGAGCTCATAATGATCACAACTGGAGAGCATATCCATTTGTAGCAAAATGTTTAATTAAATCAAAGCTAAGCAAGCAAACAAATAAAAAAATTGGAACAGTACACAAGATCAATGTTGCATGTTAAATTCTGCCTAAAACTCATGCAAAAAGGCAACAAGTCTTTTACTGAAACCTGCTGAAATTTGATGTTTTTTGGATAAAAGTCTGTAAGTAAGTAAAGAGTTTTAAATACTGAAAGATACATAAAAAACCTTTATTGTCTCTGCCCTAAGGGACTGAGTTTGTGAGTAAAATGTTCAAAACAATATCGGTGTCTGAGCTATTTTAATAAAATATTACTCAGGCTGTTGAATTCTGAGTCCATTTCTAAAATCACAGCACTTGAGCAAGAAAAGTCCCTTTCTGTAGGAAGAAATAAAAGTCTAAAGGTAAGGTTTTGACTTCACTGCTGATTTAGGGATAAAAAGATGATACATCAGAGGATTCAGTATTCAGCAAGAAAAAAATACCAGCTTTGAAAATGAAGATTCTTGATTCTTAATTTTTAAATGCTTTGGCCTTCCTTCCTTCCTTCCTTCCTTCCTTCCTTCCTTCCTTCCTTCCTTCCTTCCTTCCTTCCTTCCTTCCTTCCTTCCTTCCTTCCTTCCTTCCTTCCTTCCTTCCTTCCTTCCTTCCTTCCTTCCTTCCTTCCTTCCTTCCTTCCTTCCTTCCTTCCTTCCTTCCTTCCTTCCTTCCTTCCTTCCTTCCTTCCTTCCTTCCTTCCTTCCTTCCTTCCTTCCTTCCTTCCTTCCTTCCTTCCTTCCTTCCTTCCTTCCTTCCTTCCGCCACTTCCTTCCGCCACTTCCTTCCGCCACTTCCTTCCGCCACTTCCTTCCGCCACTTCCTTCCGCCACTTCCTTCCTTCCTTTCGCCACTTCCTTCCGCCACTTCCTTCCTTCCTTCCGCCACTTCCTTCCGCCACTTCCTTCCGCCACTTCCTTCCACCACTTCCTTCCGCCACTTCCGCCACTTCCTTCCTTCCTCCTTTTCTGAAGCAATATTTACATATTATATCAATATTTGCTTGACTATATACAGACCAAGTTTTTTCACATTTATGTATATTCCCTCTGCCCATATTTGGAATCTTTAATTCCAGAAGAGATGCAGTTGCTGTTAGAAATATCGAATTAAATTTCAGAAACACAGTTTTGATTAGAATTTGATTACAGTAATAATGTTCTCATTAAAAATTCTGACGTCACTTAGAGAGTTCTAAGTAAATAAGACTGTTTATTATAATAGAGGAAGTTTTTCTTCAGGTTAATCTATTATTTCTATTGTTCATGTATCTATTTTTAAAAGAAAAAAAACGATTTAGAAGTTAAAGTAGGAAATGGGAACTTCATATAATAGGTTTATATTAACACACAGCTCTGTCCTAAAAATATCCAAATAGCCTAAAGGAAACTGGAGGGATTCAAGGAGTTGAAAAGAAGGCTATAATTAGAAACGACAATTTTCTAACTACAAATTTTTAACTTTGAAACTGTAGCAAGATGGACTACACAGAGCAAATTTGTCTTTTAAAAAACTCCTTATCTTATATTGCCAATTATTTCATTATTCATGGTATTAAAAACTGCTGCGGTCCAAATTTTTAGAAACAGAGAGTTTAATTTCTTTATTTATGGTTTGGTCTTGATTAGCCCAAAGGATCTGTCTATGAGAAAACATTTCCCTCTTGTAAGGTTGGGGTTTTTGGTATGGTTTAACTAATTAGATTAATCTTATACTCAGATTTTTACACCAGCTTAGCATTTATTAGTGAATGCCTTGAGAAACCAGGAGAGCTTCAGACTGACTTTGAGACATCAAGATTTTTCTGTAGGATCCAGACCAAACAATTTGAAAATATTCCAATTATACCAACGTTGAAAAGGAAATACTAAAGAGAATTAGTTTAATAATTTCTTTATCATGACTACCAGAATTGTATAAATAATGTTTTTAAATTAACATTATTTTTCTTTCTCTCATAGATTCATCCCAACTTAAAAAAAAAAATAAAATAAAGCAACTATTGGCTCATTCTGCTTTTTTCTGCTTGGCCAGAGGCAATATGTGTCACCTACATGGATGGATGTATTTCCTAGAAGACTGACAAAAAGTGCAGGAAATATATATATATATTTAATTTTTGTACCACTCTGTATAATTATATGATATTGTATAAATATATATAATATAATATAAAATTATATAATTCATTGGCTTCACAGTTTGACCTTCAGGAGAAACCTCAAGGATTGACATTCTGTGTCTATGGGAATGGAGTAAATTTTTCTAGTTCTGCATCACATTTAATGACAATTGTTGACACTTTCACCCTTTGCCAGTGCATGTGTGTTTATACAAATACATAATTAAGTAAGCATATGTAGACTAAAGGAGGCTAAAATTAATGCCTTTTTCCTTTAAGTCTTTTTAATGCAAGAAAAAAAAAAAAATCCAGCTGAGCACACAGCATTTGGTGCAACTCTAATTGTACCTTCAACTTTGCCTTAAAAGAAATACCTAATATAATGTGATTTGTTTTTACAAAGGGTCATAAAGTGTCTTCTGGTGTTGTGTGTCAGGTAATACATTATTAGATAGAATCTAATTAATATTTCATAATATATATTATAAAACATGTTTATATTGTATATTTATTGTATATTATTTTTAATTATGCAATATATATTTATTAATTAATAGGCTCACATTTTCACTAAAACCTTGTTGGACATAAATGGAATATTTTAATATCCCTCTTCTATCTCTGATGTTGGGGAGAAGGGAAGACACCAAACATTGGACACATTAATACAGATTTCTGACTTACAGCTTAACCTATGGGAAGGAAAGGATCCCCATCTCCCATAAATCAAAGACCATTTTATAATCTTGTTATAAAACAAGAGCTTGTTTTCACTTTTATATTTGACAAACTTACACAAGGAGGTCTGGCAATAAAGAGTCCCAGGTTTGGGAGGGTCTGAGCTCTCTAAGTGCAGGGGATTTTCCAGGATTGATCACAGAACTGTGCAGACTCTAAAGGACACAGGAGGTTGTGTTATTCAAAGCAGGGATTAACTTCAGACTTGGATTAGCATCCTCAGGGTCCTGACTGGTCAAGAAGTAAAAAAAAAAAAAGGAAATTATTCCAGGGCAGAGATTTTGCCAACTCTCTGGGAGCCGTTCCAGTACTTAATCATCCTGACCTTGAAAAGACTTCTCCTTAATGCACAGATCCAGTGGAAATCCCACTTCGTGCCACCTGTGTGCCTCTCATCTCTCAGCTGTGCTGCTCTGAGCCACATTTTGTCCTCTGCATCAGGTTCTTGCCTTTATGGCAGTGAAGACTGAATTTAAATCACCCTTAACCTTTTCTTCTTGAGGCTAAACCAGCTGAGCTCCCAAGGCCTTTTTGCAGCATAAACATCTCTGTGCTGGTGTCCTACTTGATGATTTTCAACGCGTTCAGACTCTTAATGTTTTCAAAACAAGGTCAGCACAGCAGGGGAAAAAATCATGTCTTTGTCACCACCAGATACTGAAGTAACAGCTGCTCTGCTGAAGTCAACATCTCAGAGTGATGTCAAATCTGTGTCTGTGCTTTTCTACCCCATGTAAACATGATTATTTGAATTAGCACACTGTTTCAGATTTCTTGTCTAATACATATTGCTAGAAAGGTGAGGCAGCTTAACCCAGTTATAATGCAATTTTTAACGTGATTGATCACAACTGGTGTTTTCTGTGCCTTATTTGTCTGTGTAGGAAAGGGACTTAGAGATGGCTTTCAAGTCTTCTGAACAACAACAACAACAAAAAGTTTGCTTTTTTCTTTGTGTGTGCCATTGTGAGACCCCACCTGCAGAGCTGCCCCAGCCCTGGGCCAGCCCAGCAAGGACACTGGGACAGGGGAAGGTGTCCCTGCCATGGCAGGGGAGTGGAATGAGATGAGCCTTAAGGTGCCTTCTGACCTAAATCATTCTCTGAATAAAAGAACCAAATTGGTAACTGGGAGTAAAATATTGAATCCCAAAATGCTTTAATTGGGATCCCACTGCCTATACAGACTGCAGGGGAGCACAGCACCCAATATTTTTCATTATGAAAAATGATTGCTTTCCTGTCCTGATTTCTCCATTCTTTACACTGCATTTACCCACATATTTAGGACACTAAACATGCTTTTATGTTGGATCTGTGATGAGTTTGGGGGTGAGAGTGTCCCCAGCTGCTTTTCCACTCGCGTCTCTTCTCCTCTTCTCACAACTTCTCCAGTCCTGACAATGAATTCGATTCTTAAGCTTTTGTGCTGAATCAAAACATAAATTTGAGTGTTTTCCCTCTCCTTCTGTGGGGTTTTATGGGTAGGGATGCTGTTGTGAAGCATTTATGAACATGAAATCCTCCCTAAATACAGGGTATTGCCTTTTCTAGGGGATTAAATCCAAGCTACCTCACAGTTATAAAGTTCTCTTCAGTGTAGAGTTAGCACTGGCAGGAGCTGTCCCGGGGTCTTTATAACTGCTGGATGCTTTCATGGCTGTAAAGGATCTAAGTGGAGCCCAGGATAAATATTAACAGATCTCAAGTAATTAGGCAGAACACCTACATGAAGAGGAGGAGGCTTACAAGCAATTATTTTCCTACAGCAATGTAAGGTAGAGATATATGACAGAATTTTATTTTATCTGCTACTTGTCACTAATTTTGCAAATAGAACAGATTCCAGATTCCAAACATATGCTACATTACAAATACTGTGTATCAGAAGAATTCAATGTGATGTTTCAATATAATGTGGTTTTTTTTACCTTTGTACAAGCAATAAATAATGGTAATTAAAACAACAAACAAAAACAAAAAGAAAAATTTAAAGATATAACTAATAAAACCATAGGGGAATTGCCACTGTTGATTATGTCTCTAAATTATTTTGAAGTCTGCATTAATGAAACTGCAAACTAAATTAAGTACCCTCATCTGCTTCTGGAAGCTGCTCTGTCTGATCCATTAAAGAATACACATTTTCACTGCAGTAATCAGAGGTTTAAATGGGCTTAATGTAATTAGAAAAACCCTTGGAGATATATATTATCTCTTATGAAAATGGATATGCTTCCTAGATTAGAACACATTGTTTCAGCATCAGTGTAGGACTATAAAATTACAGTTCTAAGTCTCTAACTTTGTTTATTCAGGGGCACAGGGACCCTGTTGACTATAAAAAGAGGCAAATGCAATGGGAACATATATGTACAAAATTCACACTGATTATCCCTATCAATACTCTAAAGATTGACATGAAAAGTTATCCACAATTGGTATATTACTTTTAAACAATTCTGAAAATATAACTGTGAATGTCCCACCCCAAGTTTTGATGCTAAAGGAGTGTCAATCTGCTGGCTAATAAGACATTTAAAATTCATTTTTCACATCATAATCCATACAAATGAATCTGTGCTTCTTTGTATGAATCTGAGCTACTTACACAGAATACAGACCACAATATTCTTTAATGAAAATAAAAATTACAGAAGCCCAAACTCCTAACTTTCACACATATCTGCTATTACCTACGTGCAAACATTCCTGCATGCCCACATTCAGCCTGTGCTAGTGCTTGTAGGACTGCAACTTTCATTTCCTAAACAAGAATCTCAGCAAAGAAATTGGAAAACTTGTGTGTTCTGACTGCATCCAGCACATGGGTTTGTCATGGCTTTCATCACGTAACACTTCAAGCTTGGTAATTGGATTCATTTTGACTAACATAATGATAACACAAATTTTTCTCTTCTTGAGATATGACTGACTGAGTATCTTAAGCATGTGTTAATTTTAAGTACAAGTTGTTCTGAGACTTTCACGTAAATGTTGATGTGGCTGGGGTTAAACCCAAATTTAAGAGCTTTCCTCGGACTTAGGGTCTTACTAAACTAAACTCTCTCCACCCATGAAATCAGTGCCCAAGTCAGTAAAAACATGATTATTAGCTCTGTTTGATGCATGTCTTCTCCCTAGGGAGATTTACTGGCTCAAAAAGGGACTCAGGGTGCAGCCAAAACTCTATTCCAGCGCTGAGGATCAGCCAGAAAATCACATTTTTTCCCGTTAAAGCCGCTTGATCTTCCCACTGGAGGTGGTTTTGTCAGGATCAGCCTGGCAGCAATGTTATCCTGTCTCCCTGAGAGGCTCAGGAGATGTGCACTGAAGCCCTGCCAGCTGTCTGCCGTGTCAGGTGCAGATTTACCAGCAGAGCTAAAAAGGCTGGAGCCTCCTCCCCGGTGTGGCCATTTGTTTGAAGCAATTTTCTCCTATTCTTTGAGCAATTTGACATGGTGAGGGCCTGACAATTAGTCTGAAGCCAACACCATGGGCTGCTGTGAAAATGAAGGGTTTCGATCTTAATTTTACCAAAAATTTCTCCCCTGGCAGCTTCGAAGTTTATTTACATCCCCTTACTTATCAACTGGTGATAAATCTGCTTTTGCATACCTGAACATTTTGAGGCCAGATTGAATTAAGAAAGAATTTTCAAACAGCTGAAAGGAATGTTGTATTATAATTTTAGGTGAAACTGTTTTATTTTCTTGTTATGTCTCAAACACTTATGTAAGTGTTAATCACTTTTTAACAACTTATGTGGGTTGTTAGAAAGCTGATAATTTCTCAGAAGAGTGGTAGATGAGTCACATTTCATTTGGTTCTCTTGCTTTGCTCTCCATACTTTTAAAATTTGGCTATTTAGCAAAAAAAACGTGATCTTACATAGAGTGAGTCATACTTCTAAGACAAAATTAAGCATTTTTGTTTGGTCTATTTTTTGTTGCAATATTCGTATCCCTGCTGGCTTCACCATGAGAATATGAAAGTTTCTGAAGTCCGACCCCAAACCAAAGTCTTGCAGGTTCTGGAAAGCTGTGAGTCATTATGTGTGCATCAACATTTGGGTACAGTATTGACATTTTCTCTGCTTCACCTAAGACTTGTGCCTTTTTTGGAGATGTGTTTGAATTTACCCCCCTGCTGGAAAAACTGAGCACAAAATATATATTACTAATTTCTGATTTTCTGATTCACTCTACACCCATTTTCTCCTCTTACATTTTGGGGGTTTATTTTCCATCTTCAAGGAGAGCATAGTAGTTTGCAAAACAACTTTGTGTAGCCATATGGCACTACAAAAGTGAAAATAATTACGTAGAAACCATCTTGTGTGGCCTGCAATTTCTGATACAGGAAGAAAAAGAGTGTGTTCAACTCACTGATTGACATATAAATTCTAAATATCTGTGAAGACCAGTGTAGGAGCAGTTAATTTAGTTTTAGTGGGGATTACATATTCAGAAAATGCAAGCGAGTCCTTTAGTATGTCATTAACACAGTGAAATGGTGTAATTACAATGTATAATCTTTCTTAATTTATCTCCTTTACAGTTGTCAGCATCAGAAATCCTCAGAATTTGCCTAAAACATGTAAGTCTGTGATATTTGATAGCACACTTAATCAGTGATTGCAATAGAATGGCTGTTAAAAATCCCAGCACATTTATAATGTTTTTGGCAGGCAGCATAAGAATGTTTTCTGTCCTCGATGTCTTTGTTTACTTAAAAACATAACTGTTCTTTCTATTTAGGAACTAAGTAGTCTCCAGTCTGCTGCTTGAAAGTAAAATGACAACTTATATGGAGATAATTATGCAAGAATGGGAACACTGCTTAATTGAAACAATCAGTTCTAGGCAAAAAATACAGTCTCAAATTTGGAAGTGACAAGATGTTACAGTACCCTGAGTTTATTGATATTTCTTTGTCATTTTCTCTACATTCTTAAACTGCTAGAAAACAACCATGCTCTACCAGTTTGTTCCTTAATTTTATTTTTTTAATTTGCTGTTAGTTGAAGGAAAATATATAATTTTTCTTTGATGCCATATGCTGCCTAATTGCAGAGCACATTTTATACAACGCTGTGCACAAGGATCTTGGGTTTGTAAAGCAGGATTCAAAGCTACCAGGAAAAAAAATTGTACAGCACAGGGAGTGCAGGATCTCATTTTGAGATAACTGCACTAGAGTTCACCTACACAGATGTTTAACCACTTAATTAAGAGAAAGAGTCATTTATTTAAGGTTTTCTAATGAGTGAAAGAGGACCTCAGCATTGCAAATGCAGTCTGAATTAATATGGTCCATCTATGCCTCAAATAAAATATTAAGATAAATTATTGGTGTTTACAGCCTAGTCCAGGAAATGAATTGAGATTTAACTTAGAGACAGGCTTGTATTGCAAAACAAAAACACTTGCTCCTTCTAGATTATACAGCACTGCTAGGATTTATGTCTACAAGGAAATAGAATTTTGGCGCCTCAAAGGAGAGTTCTTTTTTCTTGGCTTAGATCCAGTGAAAAAATATTATTTTTTAACAATTATTGGATTTTGCTTTCCAACTGAACAAAAGACAAAAGACTATTCTCAATCCAGCGAATTTATCTAAAAAGTTAAATTTTAATGGATTTGAAGCCTTATTTTTAGGGAGGATATGAGTTAATTTTAATTCTTCCCTGGTAAGCTGTTTTTATTCCAGCCATTTAGAAACAGCAGACCTAGGACTGACTTTTCTTGATGTTTCTTTAAAGTTCTTCCGGTCTTTATCTGAACTTTTCACTTGTGACCATGGCTTTAAATGTTGCAAAATGAGCTCTAACTAATACCATCATCAGTCACCAGATGAAAATAGAGTGTCTTTCTTTACTCAACTGCACACACTTCTCAGTGTTTTCATGGTGAGGATTTTTTGACAAAACTATGCCAATTGCCTGAACTCTGGCTCTGATGCAGTTCTTAATAAACCCTCCTCATCTTCCTCGCCACTTTTCTCAGTATTATGGATCATGGATGGAATGGAACTCAAGAGGTTTTTTAGCCCAAAATCCCATCAAAGAAGAGTCAACACAAAATTCACCACTTTTACACAGGACACCAGTTATTGGATTCTCTGGGTTTGGATTGAAGGTACTTGAGATGGTAGCTTTATGTTTGGACTTAGGTGTTTATTATTTTTTATTAATAAAACAGTTTTACTACAGTGGGTTCGGTAGTGAGGTACAAAATGGCTAACTATCTCTTGTTATAAGGTTTTTTAAGACTAAATTATCTGATTAAGAATTGATTACTTAGATTATTTTGCCTTTTAACTTAATAACTGATCTTAAGATTTTGCAGTGTGGACTTTTCTGCTTAATTAGAGAGTGCTAACTTAAGAAGGAGGAAGAAGAAGTATTAATAAGAAATTTAGGACAACACTTGTGTTTTTTATCTTGCTTCTATCTACAACATACTAAAAATCTTAAAACTTAAACTTCTCACTAAGTGACACACCTACACTACTCTCTATAATCTATTTTAACACTTTTATAAATTCAACATCTATTTTAAAAATCTAATAAACTTTCTCTATAAATAAAAGTTAATGTGTTTCCTTAGAAGTTAAGACACCCTGAAACAAACAATAAAAACATTTTCAGTACCTTAACGTTTTTTATACTATTTCCCTCAGGGTTCAGCTAACAGAGTCATGAACCAACCTGTTCTGGCAACATTGATTGTCCTCACATTGTTTTTTTCTCCTTTTTTCTGTATTTCCCATCAGAATTCATGCCAGTAAAAAGCCTCTTTTTTCTCATAGGCAGAAGGAAGATGATTCTAAGTCTCCTCACTTTTTCCCCCCTCTATTTCAAAAACAAAATCTCCTTCCTTCAGCCTCTCTTCACATGGCAAATTCTCGACTGCCCAAGCATTTTGCTTAATGAAAACCAATTTATCTACATCTTTCTTACACTGGGGACCCAAAATATTTTTCAGTGGAGCCTGAAGAGTTGAAAATGCCACCAAAGTGCTCCTAAAAATGTGCTTTTACAGCACACGTTTGGTGATTTTGCACCGAAATATCACACTGCTCCTTTTCCCACTCCTTTATTTTATGGCATGCATATTGTTAAGCAGCTGTGCCAAGTTTAATTACACTGAATCTAATAGTAATCTCTTTTTCTTGGTCTTTTGACTGGCACTTGCTGCTGTTCGTGA
Source organism: Calcarius lapponicus (assembly GCA_039654755.1). Lineage (NCBI taxonomy): Eukaryota > Metazoa > Chordata > Aves > Passeriformes > Fringillidae > Calcarius > Calcarius lapponicus. The sequence continues at coordinate 71,862,223 of CM077481.1, read as the reverse complement.
GACTATATTTCTGTAAGATAACACTCTGTTGCTGTGCTATATGAAATATATATATCATTTACAGAGATGAATTATAAAGTCTAACTGAAATTTGAATTATATATGAAAACAAATGCATAATTTACGCTTGTGAGTGTCTATTTGTATACACAGGATGGTTTTTGAACTACACTTTTCCTGCAGCAGTCAGGTTTCATTAGCAGCACTCCTAAAATCCAGAGCTTCCTCAAAATTTTTTGTGGCATTATGACATACTGCATTAGTTTATCTTTTTCAGGTGTGGGACTATGTTGTATATCTTGTTTATTTCTTTGGATGTGGGGGTTTAAATTGAATATTCCTATTAAATTGTGAACATTTTAATTAATATTATTTTGTCTGTGATCCGGGTGGACAAAAATCTTTCTGATTAGAAAAAAGTTACTCCCTATAGAAAATCTAAAACATTAGGGTATTTATTTGGATTCTTCTTACATAAAAGGTGTTTCATTTTGCACCTAGACTAATATTTCTTTTACAGTCAGAAATATCAGAAAGTCTTGGGGAAAAATAGTTATTCTGCAATATGTTGAAGAATAACCTGATAATTAGACTACATGGCAAATGTCTGGGTTAGTTTAATATTTTCTGAAGCTGGACATGCAAAGCCCATAGGCCTTCTGTTGGAGAATAATCAGGTTGCCACAAACTGGAACATTTTAAACTGCAGGGATCTTGTAGGCGTGACAGAATTTTGAAAAAAAATAATATTTAAGGAATTTTCTTTTCCCTGGAAATCAATTCAGTGGATATATTTAGATCAGTCCTCACGAACTTGCATCAGCCACGTAAGAACTGCACAATTTTAATTCATGCTAATTGTGGGTTGGGACTCTAGATTCCTTTTCCCTAAAATACTTTTTCTCTTGAATTTGAGAAATAGCTAATTTGGCGCTCTCTTTTTTGCATGCTAATCTCTTATAATCCCATTGGATTCATGGTGTTGCATTACATAAATGATCTTCTTAACATCAAGAAAATCACTGGTGCAAGAGCCCAGGCAGTTTTAGGGAGTGATACTCCATCCTTCCCAGTCTTTCTTTTCCTCTTTTGTTTTTTTTCCCCTCCTTCTTCTGAAATTCGTGGGAGTTTGACTGAATCAGAAGGAAGTATCCTTTTATATCCTCACTGAAATTTGTGCTTTTTCAAAAAATATTGCACCTGAGTGCTTAATTTGCCATGGCCCTGCCTGATTTCTCTCTGTCCTTTCACATCTCCAAAATGATTTGTGATTTTACTAATTTCTACCATCTCCCTTAACAAAAATGCCCTCTTCTCTGAGCTTAGAAAACAACTTCAGAAAAATCTTCCTGCAGCTATCCAAGAAATTAATTTGCCCAGATGACATTTTTTTCAAACTACATGAAAATATCAAATAGCTTTCTTTCATTTTGATTCATATTAAATCTTGTCCAGTCCTGCTCTTAGACCTTCACCACAATTAGCTACATTCCAGTTTAAATATCTAGTTAATAAATAACTTGTAAATTAAATAGGCACCATGGTCCTAATTTCTTTAATTTTCCATATTTTTAAACCAACTGGAGAAAAAAGGAAAAGAAAATAAGAGGCATTTCAAATTTTCTGAATGAAATTCCAGAATAAGTATGTAGAAATTGAAATTTTCAAAATTTTAAAACTCAAATAGCCATTCAAAGTGACTCCAGCTAATAAGCTATTTGCAAGAATAAAGTGGTTAAGTATAACATACATTTCTGTTGTATATTATATATAGTGGAATATCAGTTGATTGTGTCACTTTGAAAAGGTTTAAGAAATTCATAAAAGCATCCAACATGGAAATAAAAATTTAGCCTTGTTAGCCTAAAAATTTCGATCTTGTCAGGCTGAAAGCTTTTTATACAATGTTTGTAATATTTCTGTCACCAAAGGCCTCTATAAATGTTTCTAAAGTATATAAATACAAATACTTCTTTTATCTATATTTTAACATTGTTTGACTTAATCATAATGTTACTTAATAAGACCTAATAATTATTGAGTGTTGCTCTATTAAGTAAGGTTTTTAATTTCCCTGTTAGAACCTCTAAGGTTGACACTACAATTTGTGGGTTTAAGATAAAAAGTAATTTTTAAAAAGATAATGTAAAAATTTACAGAATTGTACCACACACACAAAACTTGGCTTCTGAAATTTTACTCCATCTTCTTATTTCAAACACATTTATACATATTTTTTACATTATTTATGAATTTTCTATAACCTTAGGTATTGCTCATTCCACTGGTAAATAATTTTTGTCTCTTATAGGAAATAATAATAATTCCCAGGGACTAACTTAATCTGTGATTAATTTCTTTCATCTTTGCCACACACTTGAAGCAATCTGTCTTGACTTTGTTTTAATTTTATTTTTCTCGTTCTTCTTTCAGTGCCACTTTTCCACTTTTCCTTTAAAAGTAACCAGAAAGAGAGCACTACCAAGGAATTCCTCTTTATTCAGTGCAGGGCTGCCTCAGGACACTGGGTTAAATTGAAACTCTGTAGGGATTCAGCCAAATGTGACACCTTTGGCAAACAAGGGGGAAGCAGGGAGGATCAGAGCCCAGCATCCTGGGGGAATAAAGACTGGGAATAAATCTTTTGCAGCTACATGTTGTCACAGAGAGAAACAAATCTTCAGGGATATGTTTGCTTGGAGTTACTCAGACTTGCCTTTCGTGGTCTTCCCCCATTTTTCAGGTCCTTGAAACAAGCTCGACTAGTAGGAAATCTTCTTTTTCTCTTTTTTTTCTGGGTCTTTAATAACTTCAGTGAATGTTTCTGATATACTTTTTCTCTCTTCTTCCATTTCTCTCCTTTCTCTATTTTCTCTCTGTTTTCCTCTTCTGTTGTTTTGGTTTTTTTTTTTTTTTTTTAATTTCTGAATGGTAGTAAAGACACCAAATATTCCCTTCTCAGTGGTCAAATGCAAACTTATGCAGGAATAAAAATAGTTTTATTAAAACCCCAAAAAGTGATTCAATTAATAAACAATTAAATAAAACACTTTTGCAATGTGAAAGTGACCAAGAACTGTAACAGAAATGCTATGAATTTTCAATCCCTGGAAACATTGAAGAGGCACCTGGACAGGGTCATGAAAGGTGGGAAAGAGGAACAGAACCAAGCACCGGTGGGCATGGTCTCAAGATTTATGTGTATGACAGTTTTTAGTTACAGAAACTCCATTTCATAGTAGCTTTGACTTCACAAGAAAATTATTGTCATTCATGAGAGAGTAAACGGATACAGTTTACTGCACGGAGATGACATTACAGTAAAAAAAAAAAGTGTGGGTTTTTTTTTTATAAATCCTGTGTGTTTTGATTTAATACTGTGGTGCTGTAAACAGCAACAACCATTCATAGCTGGCCGAGAGGACAAGGGCTTTGGCAGGGCTGGGGAATCCTGCAGGCCCTGGTGATGCTCCCTTGAGATGTGGATCCTCCTTGTTGATCTCATAACCTTTGCCCCAGGCAAATTAAAACACCAAGCTCATTATTAGTTGAGAAGAGACTTGGAATTTGTTTTGCATGTGGTATAATTAATTACAAGTAGATGAAAGACAATTAGGCTTCAAAGAGTTAGGAAGGGCCTGAGATTTAGCGGCCTAGTTTGTGCAGGCCAATATATACAAATATCTATCTATGCCCATCTCTATCTCATCTCTATCTCTATATAATCTCTTTTTAAATATATATCCATATATATCCTGGGGAAGCATCGGGAAGAGATTGGGAGCAGGCCAGGAGGGGCTGCTGCCCCTGTGCCCTGCCCAGCTGAGGCTCCTCTGCAGCGCTGCCTCCAGCCCTGGGCTCCTCAGCACAGCAGACACCAGGAGCTGCTGCAGAGGCTCCAGGGCAGGCACACGGAGCATTTGGGCTCTGCAGCATCTCTGGGCTGGGCAGAGCCTGCGGGAGCCGGGCCGGGCGGGCGGAGCAGGGAACGCTGCCGGGGCTGGCAAGAGACGTTCCGGAGTTTCCTTCATTTGCCTCACGACGGCCGCGAGGGCCCTGAAAGGCCCCTGTCAGGAGCCTCCGGCCCCGGCCGAGCCGGACGTTTTCCTGGGTGTTATCCCAGGGATTGATGCAGCTGTGCTCGCCGTGCCCTCCTGAACACTGCTTGGAACAGGTTCTGATCCATGGGGGCTCGTCCTTCCACGCCTGCACCCTGCCCCCACAGCTTGTGCCGAGCTGTGGCTTGGCCTCGCTCGCTGCACCTGCCCCACAGACCGAGGGCTCTCAGCACAATGGCCCAGGAATCTTCCCCACCTTTGCTGTCGGCCCTCAGTAGAGGTGCATTTGTTGTGATCAAACTGACAGTCCCCCTGCTGTTTGTCTTTTGCACTTTGGGGTCTGCAAAGGAACCGTCAGGACCCCCGCTGGCCCTGGCGGATGGTGCCGAGGGGATCCCATCGATGCATCCCAACATCTGCAGGGGCTGCCAGAGCCTGGGCCGGGGCTCTGCTCGGCGCTGCCAGTGCCAGCAGCAGCAGCAGTGGCCATCCAAGAAAGGGCAGCGAGGGGCAGGGCAGCAGAGGAAGAGCTTGTGTCCATGGAGGGACAGCAGAGCCCTGGAGCAGCTGCCAGGGAGGGCCTGGAGTGTCCCTGGCTGGAGCCATCCCAGCCCCAGCTGGACACCTTCCCGTGCCCCTGACCAGGGCACCCAGGCTGTTATTCTGAGTTTAGTGATGCCAATATTATTTCCTAAGACACTCCTCCATAAATTTATTAATTTATGCCAATAGTCCAGTGCTTTAACCAGTAAGAAAAATTATGTGCCCCTGGTTTGTTAAGGAAGTAGGGAGTGACAGATACTTGGAGGGTAAGGATTAGCAGAAGTTCAGCATCAATTACAGCTGCTCAAACACTGCTCGTGGACCAGCCCTGAGCTCCAGCTCCCCTAAGGTGCCGCTCCTTCAGTGAAACCGCTGCAAGACCCAGGCCCAGTCTTGTGCAAATCAATATTTCTCCTCCCTTTTGATGCTAAGTTGGTGCTTTGGGAAAACATTGCTACAAATGCTAGTACTGTGTAGTAGACATGTCTACTACAGTACTGTTTGGCAGATTTTAAATATTCCTCATGCCCTTGCTGTGTAAAGCTTCTCCTTCCCTGCAGGGTAAAATCAGAAATTTGGATTAAAAGGCATCACAATAAGAAGATGAATGTTTGCATGTATCTACTTCTCTCATCAGAGATAATAGGCATAAATGGTCAATTTCTGCCAGGCAGATTATTTTTTCCATTTGGACTCACTGTAATCCCATGGGTGGGTATCCCTGTGGCACCAGTTCTAGCTAAAAGCCTTCTCACATCCTGCTTTGCTATTACTTTAAGCTCATTTTTAAGTCATGTTGATGGGTTATGCTGCTTTTTCCTCTGCCTTCTAACTGAATTCTCTGCCTTCAAACACATTAGTCTTCACATGAATGAATATCATGGGCTCATTGATTTTAAAAGAAAATTTAATTCTTCTGTCTTTGCTAGGATTAAGTTCTTTAGGTTTTGATGGTTTTTTTTTCCCCTCACAGAAACAGGTCTTGTTTGGGAGCGTTATTTTTCAAACCATGCTGATATCAGCTGCCCTAGGTAAAAATGACATATGTTCCTTGTGAGCTGTTGACTCTTCCACGGCTGTCTAGACTTTCCAGAAACAAACTTAACACTTTTCATAGGGAAAACATAACCATTTTTCATAAAGAAAATATTTATCATCCTGTTTCCCTTCAGAGCAGGCATTTTTGGTGCCCATTCTGTACATACCACAGTGCAATGTTTGGAGCACTCGGTGGCATAAAAAAGTTTTTTTTATTCAAATGAGACTCCTTGTTTGACATCTAATTATGAGTGTTTATCTGCCAAGGCTATTCCAGCACTTGCAGAGCTCACAGTGCCAGGGAGACATCTGTTAAAGGTTTCTATTTAATGTCTAGTATGAACAAGGTGTATCTGCCACAACCATTCTCCGTATGAGAAGGCTCCAAAATTAGAATGTGAGGCTGTATCACTCTGTTCTCTCACACAGAAGTACAGAATTCATTTAGAAAACTAATCTTCAGAGGCGTTAGACTGGGTCACTCTTATTCTCTCCCCCTTATGCTTCTCGGATTTATCTCACTACTTCTGCCTCAGAAAGCTTGTATTCACTCTTCAGTACTTGCAATTTTTTTTTTGTGTGTGTAATTGTTGGTCCTGTTGTCCTGTTGTGTAGCTCACAAAATCTTTGTGTCATTGTTTGTTTGGTTTTTTTTAAAGCTCATAAATGCCAAAATTATTTCATTATTTACTGATATCATGTTTCCACAGTTTCACAATGGCTGCCATCATGGCGTAAGATCATTTCAATCTGCCATCTTCAATACAAGCAGAGGAAATGGTGGAATTTTTGTCAAGAATTTTTTTCATCAGAATCATCTGATGCATGTGTTTTTCTCTTGGTTTCAGCTCACATGTGTAATGGCCATGGAAGGATGATGATGATGGCTGGGACTGACACCTCCATCTCCTCTGGGGGAAATTTCCAGGGGCAAAAGCTGCAAATCCCAGTTGTTACCCTCAGCACCTCTGGGAGCAGAGATCTAGATTAGTGTCAATATTTTGATTGTCACTGCGGCTGAGAATAAGGATGTCTGCACAGATCTCTTCAAAACATTTTTAGTACTGTGGGTTTTAATTAGAAAACAAGTATTTGCCTCAAAGCTGGAGTTGTCATCAGAGATCCCATGTAGCTTTCAAGCCCACTAGTATTAATCTTCTTTGCATATCTTTAAGACTGAAAACCTTTCTAATTAAACTCTTAAAGCCTCTTATCTCTGTGGCCTGGTTGATGCTGCAGTGGAATATATCATTCCCAACAACAATGAGTAAAATTGTAATTCCCTGCATAACACCAATCAAGTTGATTGTAGAACATTATGTTCATTAGGAAGTAATAGATTTTTTTTCTTACATGCTTGATCAAAGCAGCTGGCATTTAATCCAGGCTGAGAAGCAGAATACTATTTCATACTACTTATTTGTTAATTCATGGCCAGGTCTGCAACTTACTGAAAAACCAATTGATCAACTTTATGTGATGCATGTCATGTATAAATTGTCTATCTAATAAAAAATATATATATACAATACTGATCAGCAGGAAAAAAATGGGATAATGGGGAGCAAAAACTTTCATAATAATGTTTTTTTTTTCATTTAAAACAAATGCAGATGTGGACTGCAAATTCCAAGATGAATTAGTTTAGTCCTTTTTATATTTTGTCCTATGCAGGAACAGGAATTGGACTCAATGGTTCTCATGAGCCCCTTCCAAATCTGGATACTCCATGATTTAAGTTTACACTGTTCATTTTTAAACAATGTTAGAACAATTGTGAGGTAAATGCACCTGATCAGCCTTGTGGTAACATCCACATGCTTCCATTGCAACAAATGTTATGGAATAGATTGCCTAATGTAGTAAGTGATTTGCAGTGTAGACGTCCCCTACATGAATTGTAAATAAATAAGAGAGTGTTGGAGTAAACAACACTTAAATTTCTGTAAATGTCAAAAATACTTAACTTCCATATAATTTCTAAATCATCTTTTCTCAGTTTTGCTTACTTTAGTTTTTATTTTCATAGTTTTTTGAGGTTTTCCCCCCCCCCCCCCATAAGTTGCATTAGATCCTTTTAGTTGTCCTTTGTTTCATTGTGTTTTCATTTCCTGTACTGCTTTCTGAATAGTTCCGTGTTTATTTGAACAAATAAACATGGATTGCCTGTCTAAACCTGATTTAAATTTTCCACCAAGAAGTTTAGTTGTACTGCTGTAGGCAGACTTGCATGCTAATTTGTCTTGGTATTTATGTCCTTTAATAGCCATAGTGTCATAGTTTTTTGGAGAAAGCTTTCATGGGAAATTGGAACTTTATCTCACTCTTTCATTTTTCTGTATTGCTGATAGGAAGAGTTCAACTGGATGAAATCCTATAGAATTCTGCTATAATTACTATAATTTTATGATAGAGCTTACATATTAATTGAATTTGTTTCACTTATTATATGGAAATCCTTTAATTTTATCTAGTTTGGGGGGGGGGTGGGTTAAGTTATTTTCATTGGGTTGGGTTGGTTTTTTTCCTGTTTTGGGGGATTTTTTAGTTCTATCTGCCCTTTGCCATCTTCACATGATGAAAATTTTCATCTTCCTCTCTATTTCCTTGGAATTTTCCTAAGGCAAACTTAAGGCATGACGTTTCAAAACTAACCTTCCTGAATGGAAACAAAAGTGATGAAAATGGTGTAACAGGTAGGTAAGAAATTCTGTTTACCTTCCTGATCCAAAAGTATGCTCAAATTAAAAATATTGAACGTAGTGGGGCTAAAATTATTGAATGTAGTGGTGGTGGGAGGAAAAGGAATTTAAAAAACAGGGTAATATTAAGAGGTACTCATGAAAGCAGTAATGAATTGTATTAATTTTAAGAGAGAGTTATCTGTACATTTTATTGCTTTTTAGATTCCAGGTAGATGAAAATTCTGACCTTTTACTTTCTTAGGCTTATCAGAAAATAAAGTCTGTAAGTCTTTCTGCCTCCTTCTGCCACTCCAACACACAAACACACAAAGACACACAAAAAAGGGAAGAATTTTAAAAAAATTAGACGTTTATCTCAAGTCTTGGTGTATTAAATTCTTGATTACAGCTGGCACTAAAAATGAAATAAAAACGTGAATTATCTGAAATCAGGCTGTGCAAGATCTGTTATGACACCTTTTCTACTGAAAAATGAAAATACTTTTCAATTAACTGTTTGTGTTTGGAATGACATTTTAGACCAGGCTCCACAGAGGTGGCAGAGCAATTTGCTCTTGCCGTCAAAGAAGTTATCTCAGTGTTTTATAAAGCAGCCACAGGTAATGGCAATGTATCTGTGAGCAAACTTTTTCTGTAAGCAAAATTGCTTTGTGAGCAGAATTGTTTTGTGAGGGATGTTGGCTGCTTGGTATTAGGATCCTGGACAGCTTCTGGCATCCATGCTGTGCAAGATCTCCAAGTCTGATGCCTTTCTTTTAATAGGATGTTCTTAATCATTATTAGCCAAAAGAAATATTACCACAGTGGAATGGGCCTTAATCCAGGTGCAAAGAACCAGGTTCAACTGGAAAAAAATGAGAATGCTGGTAGGAATTACAGTTTCCACTTTCCTCATCATCTTTCCTTCTTTTCTCCAGAATGGCTGACCATCAGTGTATTCCTAACCACGGAATCACAAAATAGTGGAATCCTTTAGATTGGAAAAAGCTTCCAAGACCGATCTGTGCCCACCCTGTCCCCAGCCCAGGGCTCTGAGTGCCACCTCCAGGTGCCACCTGCAGGGCTGGGCACTCCAAACCCCCCTGGGCAGTGCCAAGGCAGCTCCCGAGCCCCCTTTCCATGGGGAAATTCCTGCTGTGCCCACCCTGAGCCTGCCCTGGCCCAGCCTGAGGCCGTTCCCTCTGCTCCTGTCCCTGTTCCCTGGGGCACAGCCCGAGCCCCCTGGTGTGGTGTTGTGAGGGCCCCGGGACGAGGGGAGAGATGAGAATTGACTCCAAGCTCGCAGAAGGCTGGTTTATTATACAATGGTATTATATTATGTTAAATGAAAATTATATACTAAAACTATACTAAAGAAAGAGAAAGGAGACATCAGAAAGCTAGAAAAGAATGAATAATAAAAACCCCTGACAGATTCAGAGTCCAACCCAGTTGGCTGTGATTGGCTATTAGTTAAAAACAATTCACATGCTGGGTAAGCAATTCTCCAAATCACATTCCAGAGAAGCAAAACAGGGAGAAGCTGAAGCTTCCCAGCTTCTCAGGAGAAAAAATCCTGCTGAGGGGATTTTTCAGAAAATACCACGGTGACACCCCCCGGCTGTGCCCTCCTGGCAGGAGCTGTGCAGAGCCACAAGGGCCCCCTGAGCCTCCTTTGCTCCAGGCTGAGCCCCTTCCCAGCTCCCTCAGCTGCTCCTCACAGGACTTACTCTCACATAAGCTTCCCTGAAATTCTCGTTGATATTTTATTTTCTTCCTGAAGACAGTTTTTTCTAAAACAGTTGGGGCAGTTACGCTGCCTAGGAATGTAAAAAGACTTATTTCAGACTCATCTTGGCTGTGCGGGCACAAAAACCAGAATTTTGTACTCAGTTCCACCCAGAGGTAGATCTCCTAGCTTCCTTAACTTCTGGGATTTGCTGTTGAGCACTCACTTTGTGTTTGACCCCACATCATTCCATTTTTTTTGCAGTGCCAAGAGAATCTTTGGCAAAGATGGAGCTCAGGGAGGTTCATTTTCCAGATGCAGGGAAAGTGAATTAAGAATGACAGAAAAATAAAACTTCTTACCACTCCTTAATTACACACCATGCCAATAAATGGCATTCACATTCCCAATGGAACATGGAATGAATTGGAGAAGGCACCTTAAGATTAACTATTACTGAATTTCAGAATTATCCCATTGCTGCATCTGTTCACCAGATGTGGTGCCGTTTATCCAGATGCTGAAAATGCCCACACTGTTACATATTAAAGACATCCCTCCCTTCCCAAGGTAGTAATTGTTTTGGTCAAATTGTCATTTAAATGAAAGCAACATCTGTTTTCCTCTCAGATTCAGAAGTTTTGTTTGTTTGGGGGGCTTTTTTAGATTTTTCTTTTTCACATTTCTTTTTTTTTCAGTCTCATGTAAATAACTCAGAATTGTAAGGTGACCAATATAACAGTTTTGAGAAGCTGGACTATTTCATTGTAAAAGTCAGGCATCTTAAATCCAAAACTATCTTCCAAATATTTTTCAGCGCACAAATGAAGTAGCTATTGCAGCACTTTTCCTTAAATGTCAATAAAAAAATCCAGAAACTCTTTGTTTTCCTCATCTTTCCAGTGGCCCTTTTAATTTCTAGCTGTGTTTTCTTGTGGCTGAACAATGATGACCACTGCTTGAAATTTCTTTCACGGCTTGCAAACTCCCCATGATAAACAATATGTATTATTTTCATGATGTCCATTTGTTAGGAGACTGTACAGGTCATTGGTAGTAAAACTAAATTGCATTTTATTATTGAAATGACTCGTACAATGCACAGCATAATAAAATGTCTTGTTCTCTATAGAAATTTAATCAAATACAGCCTTCTGCCTGTGATTTCTATTTGTTTTGAAAATAAAATATGCTGTAGATTCCTTGTTTCTAATTATTTCTCTGTTTGCTCTTTTTGCACCCTTCTGTCTGTAGTATTCTTCTTTATTTTGCTTTTAAGAATGTATTTTTTGCGTAACACATTTCCCAAGCGTAAGAAAATTGAAATTATGAATATCTGAATGGATGAGTATAACTGTATTAAAACTCTTTGAAGTTCCATTTTATGTTGACTTTGGCCCTAGAGTGTATATTGGATGAAAGGGAAAAATCAGGAGGATGCTGAATTGGTGTATTGAAGTTTATCTACTCAGATCTTATTGATGTTTTAGCTGAAAAATAAAAACTTTTGGAATGGCTAAAGAATCTGAGATAGAGATGGTCTTTTAAATGGAAGTATTTTTTTATTTTCAATTAAAAAATTTTGCTATTGCAGAAAGAGATTTTTTAATTTATCATTTGTACTACATATTTTTTTCAGAATAAGTATGTTTAGCTTTTTTATTTTTTACTTGAATATAATGTATAACATTCAACCTGAGCAGAAACTAAATTAAATGATAAGACTTATCTTGCTGTTTTGGGAACAGGAGACAATGTAGATTGAATTTCCTTTCTCACCTATATGGTGGTTCATTCTTACATCTTCAGTAATAATCCAACTTCCTAGAGAAATTCCTGCATTCTTTTTAGGTAAATGCCTGAGAATAGCTGAAAAAGGTACTTATATGAACTGAAATATTAATAAAGTAACTTATATACAAACAAAAAAAAAAAGGCTTATTTCCTAGACTCCTGTTCATATTCCATGGAGCAAGTTTAATCTTTGAAATAACAGAGAAAGGAAATTTCAAATTAAAACCTCTGGAGATGATGATGACGATGAGTATCAAAATCTTTAAGTTTCTTAATGGAAATATCTTTATTGGTCAATGATAATGCTGATTAAAATGAAATTCAGAACGGTATCCATCAAAGTACTTTCAAAGTCTATTTACTCAAATATTAGTTTGTGGTTACTGTTGCAATATTATTTTTCCCCTAAAAATATCTATTTGAATCTTAGTAAATTCTGCTGAAATACAGTCAAAAATTAGGTATGCTGTCAAACAGATAAAACTCCTGAAGTGTTGTACCTCTCATTCTTGAACTTCTATTTCCCTGCTGAAGCAATTTTTTTTCTCTGGGTTGGGATCTGTATTCAGAGAACTTCTACAAATCAGAAACAGCAAGTGTAAAAGAGACATAGAAAGCATCACTGAAGTTCTGGATCCACCTTTCTTTAAAATCATATTGCACTTTTAGGATATTCAAAACTTTCTGACTAAATATAGTGTCAGCCTTTAAGAAACCTATGTTGCCAAATTTTAAATGCAATTTAAATTAGAATTACCCACACTGTAGACTTTTATGTGTGGATTGAGCTTCTGTCTTCTCTAGACCACATTCAGCATTAATCTTTTCATAATCAAGTATCTACATTTCCCCCCAAAATTTGAAAGAGTGATATATTAAGACATAGAAGACTTACTCCTTTCATGCCTGTCCCATTTCAACAACAGCCTTATTAGAGTTCATTTTGCTTTTCAAATCAAACCCAGTTCCCACAGTTTGTTTTCTCCCAAGGTTGTCCCTAGAGGAATATGACAAAATTATGAGAGAAAATTGAATGTATGAAATAGTTTTCATCAGGCATTTTTAGTTGAATGTGGCCATTTTTCCTTTTTAGTGGAAACTGGATTGTATATATTGTCTCAGACGGGCATTAATCAACCAGAGAGGTTAATTCTGAAACCCTTTGAAAAGGCACTTCTGCAGGGCTACCTAAGAAATAATTAGGTATTGCAAACAGTTATATTTCATTTGAAATTGCTTTAAAAAATAATAACATCTCCAGGCAAAAGAGCTTTTTACAAAACATCCTCCTCCTATCAGATTATTTTTTTGTTGTCTTTGAGTGGTTTTGATGGCTCCAGTCACAGTCAGAAAAAATTGCAAGTGGGATTTCAGTGTTTTTATGAACTTTGTAGTGATGGAGGTCATGGCTGTTAGCAATTACTTTAGCCCCCTAGAAAATTTAAGAGTTTATAGCACCTGAGGCCAGAATGTGCAGCTTATAGTGTGTAATGGGTCACTATTTCATTTCCATTTGTTGAGCCTAAAATATCTGCCTTAGAGTAAGGAACATGGTCTTAAAAATCTGAATATATTCCAAGGACAGAAAGCAGGAGGTACCAATACAGAACTGAAAAACAAATTCTTGTAGTGGAGTATTTCATAAGCAACTCTATAGCTGAGAATATTTTATGTTGAAAAAATAAAAATAAGGTGTTAAGGTAATAGATTATAAGGTAATTTCAGCATTGTGAGGTAACTATGCAATTTCCTGGTATTTACAAAATATTCTCTGTTTAGACATTAATTTTAAAAAAAATTTTATACATTCAGGGGGTCTGTATATACAATCTGTCTCTATAAGTATACAATTTGCTTTTGTTATGGATTTTTTGTGACAACTTACTTACTGTTTCACACAGGATAAATCTGAAGTTTCTCTTCTCTTTCAGTGCCCTAACACCATCCGGTAAGAAGCGGCCACTTTCCAAAAGAAGCAGAAAAATCACCCCTTCTGTTCTGGCGCCTCTAAATGATCTGTCACTCTTTGGGAGAAAAATTCTGGTCATCTAAATTTGCCATGCAAACATTATTCTTTTGTATTAATGTGGGGATTTTGATTTGGTTTGGTTTGGTTTGTTTTTTTTGCAAGGGTGTTGGGTTGGGTTTAGGGATTTTTTGACTGTGGGATTTTTAAGCAGGTTTTTTGTTTGTTTGTTTGCTTGATTGATTGTTAGTTGGGTTTTTTTTGTTTTGTTTTCATCTTTATGGGTTTGGGGAGTGTTTAAGGGGGGTTATTTTGGGGTTGTTTGTTGGTTTGAGTTTTGAGGGGGTGCTTTTGAGGGGGTTTGGCTTTTGCGGGGGGGGTGGGTTTTTTTTCCTCGTTTAGTCTGATTTTTGGGGCTGTAGATTTGAGTTTGGGGTTTTGTTTGGTTGTGAGATTTTTGGTGGGTTTTTTGGTTTTTTGGTTGGTTTTGGATGGTTGGTTTCTTGTTGTTTGTTTTTTGTTCTGTTTTCCGTCATGAGTTTTTGTGGGTTTTGGGGGTGTTTATTTTTGGAGGTTTTTGTTTGTTTTTTTGTTTGTGGTTTTTGTTGGTTTGTTGGTTTGGTTTTTGTGGCTTTTTTTTGCTGGGGTGTTTTTTGGAGGGGTGTTCTGGTTTGGTTTGGTTTGATTTTTGTTGTATTGGTGTTGGACCATGAACCCATTCCTCTAGAAATGTTTAGAACTCCTTTTGCTCAGAGACACTTGATGTCACTCCCTTGGCAACAGCAGTCAATGCTAAACCAATTCTCATACTATTTAATGAACAACTGTTTTTATTTTTATTCAGTTAAATGAAAACTTAGAAAAAAAGTATCATGAGGAACCAAGCTAATTCCCTTGGGAAAAGGGATATCCCCTGTGGATGTCAACAACATTCAAATTGTCAATTTTCTCAAAAAAAAAAAACCAAACAAAACCATGGACTGATTTATATTTTCTGTACTTTTTGTCTCTTCAATAGGCCAAATTTCTTACCTCAAGATAAAATTTCCAAGGCTCTTATTTTCCAGAATATTTCAGTCTTAGCACATCCATCTCCGTTGTAATGAGTTGGAGTTGATCGCTTTGTAAAGTCAGAGATATAAAATATTCCCCTACAAATTTTAGTCAACTTTCTCATTTCACAGGCAAAAAGAAATTATAGGCATTTTTTCCTATATATTTTTGGTTTCATTTAATTTTTAACCAGCTTATAAAGCTACCTAATGCTGCTCATTTATATTTGATGTTGATAGTTTTGACATTTAATACTTGAGAGTTGCTGAAATACACTAAGTTGTAGCATAGCTTAATTGTTACAAAAACAATATTGTACTGGGTTTTGGATCAATTTTTTTTTTTATCTGTGCTCTCAAACATCTTTTTTCAGCCCAAATTACTCTGAATTTTATTCTCAAAAATGCTTTTTGAAGTAAGCAGAGTGATGTCTCTGAGTTTATCCCATTGCTATTAGCAAATTTCTCCTGTCCTGGCCTTTAATTCTTCAATTTCACATAAATACATTACTTGTTGGTGCCATATTCTGTTTATAGAAAGTAAATGTCTCATCACCACTGTTCCAGCAATAGCTTATTTTAAGGGAACATTTACTGTTTCTTTATTGTTCAGAAGGAGTTTTTATAGGCTATAATGCAATGTTAAATATTATCCTCACTAAATAAGTATCAAAAATAAACCAGTCTCATTTTAATAAGGATCTATGATTTAGATTTCACTCCTTTTGTGAGTAATCCAAGAAGAAATATCAGACCTTGAAATAATCAGTGCTGATACCCGAAATTTTGGGTTGGGATGTTTTATGGAGCCTTGATTGCCTCACCAACCTATTTCAACACAAAATGAGAAGGAGTTTTTTCTTCACTTTATACTCAAGAGAACTGCAAGGAAATAGCAATTTTTGCTAGTACTGTGTGTCTAAAATCTCTTATCTAAAGAAGAAAAAAGAAGCAAGGGTAGATTACGCGACGTGTGTTTTCACAGGTGAAATGCATCCTACAGTTTCCTGTGACAGAGGTGTCAAAACTCATCACACTTATTGTGCATCATGCTCTGTGTTGGGTGGCAAATCAATGCACAGACTCTAATTTCACTATTTATGAATGAAAAGTTTCTTTTCCTTCATGGCAATGTGGTTTTGATCACAGAATCACAGAATCCCGGAATGATTTGGGTTGGAAGAGACATTGAATCTTATCTATTCCTACACCAGCCGTGTCAGGGACACCTTCCCCTGTCCCAGTGTCCAGCCTGGCCTTGGGCACTGCCAGGGATGCAGGGGCAGCCCCAGCTGCTCTGGGCACCCTGTGCCAGGGCCTGCCCACCCTGCCAGGGAACAATTCCTCATTGCCAAGATCCCGGCCAGCCCTGCCCTCTGGCACCGGGAGCCGTTCCCTGGCCGCTGTCCCTGCGGCCCTTGGCCATTGTCCGTGTCCATCTTTGCCGCAGCCCCTCGGGGCCCTGCGAGGCCACCCTGAGCTCAGCCCAGAGCTTCTCCTGCCCGGGTGAGCAATGGCAGCCGTGCCAGCCTTTGCTGCCAGCAGAGCTGCTCCATCCCTGTGCCCACGCTGGAGCCTCCTCTGGCCCGGCTGCAGCAGCTCCAGCTCCTTGCTGGGCTGGCCCAGGGCTGGGGCAGCTCTGCAGGTGGGCTCTGGCTGAGGGGCAGAGGGGCAGAATGGCCCCTGCCCTGCTGCCCACGCTGGGCTGGGCCCGGCTCGGGGCTCTGGGCTCTGGGCCCGGCTCGGGGCTCTGGGCTCTGGGCCCGGCTCAGGGCTCTGGGCTCTGGGCCCGGCTCGGGGCTCTGGGCTCTGGGCCTGGCTCGGGGCTCTGGGCTCTGGGCCTGGCTCAGGGCTCTGGGGTCCCAGCCCTGCCCCACAGCACCCTCAGAGCTTCTATAACCAAAATGACAATGGGTCAGACTGATAGAAATTATTCGAAGTTATTAAACAGTAGACATGTTAGTAAATTACATTGAAGGAAAAACAGGTCTGTCTTTTTTAAAAATGAATTTCCTCACAGAGATGCTGGATTTCTGCAAATGGGTCAGTGTACACAGGGGGCCTCACAGGTAGAGGCACAAACAAAATGCCAACTGTAAAGCTCAGAACTTGGACTAACTTTTATGAATTTTAAAGGAAAAATGACAAATTTCCATACTGGCAAGAAAATATTTGTAGAGATCTGTAGTAGAACCTAAGGTGGGAAAACAACGTTAATGTGATGAAGTTATGCATGTTAACTAAATAATGCTATTCAAGAGAGATTTTAGGTTTGCAATAGGCAGATCTATGAGAGTATCAGGTCATCAGCATTTAAGGGAAGAAACAAAATCATAAGAGCTGTTGCAGAAATATTGAGAATATCAGGATGCATCTAGCTAGAACTGCAAAAATTCAGAAAATTATTTTAATGTGTCTTGAAACTGGAGATTAAAAGATACAGAGTAGACTGAGCGTGATGTACCCTCTGTTAATGTTTATATGTGTATTTTTTTTCCAGTCTTCCTCCAAAATAAGAGCTGAAGTATTTTAAACAATTAGTTACTTTTCTGTGAACTGTCAGGACTTTTGTGCTACTGGTACATATAAATTTTTTGTTAGGTTTGTTGGAGAGAACTACAATTTTAACTAATGTAGTTTCATGCTGTTTGTGCTTCTAGAAATAACAACATTCACATCAGGCCAACTGCTTATGAAGAATTCAAAGTGCTTTTTGAGGCAGAGGAGTATCTATGTGTTGCAGAACAGGAATGCACAATTCTGAGAAAAAAAACACCAAAACATGTGCTGGTAAATCTCTGTGGTACCACCAAACAGCTGCTCTTTTGTTCCTCTTTCCAGCATCACTCCGACAGCGTGCTGGCTTCAATTGGTTCAAAAGGTTCTTTTCCCATAATTTGATTTTGAAGCCCACTAATGAGCATTTTTGTCTCTTGTTTGCTTTGAGAGTATCTCTAAGGCACAGCCTTGGCATATTTTGACCTTGAAAGATCCTGGGAGGATGCAGGAAGGGAGCACAAATTCCTCCACTCGTATAAGCTGATTACTATTAGTAAAGTCAGCATTTAAGGATCATTTATAATCACATTTGGAGGGGATTCTTATACAGCTATTGGCAGAATCTGCTTCAAATGGAGATGTTGTCACACTCCAAGGGGGAAAAAAAATCCACAGCATCTGAGCAGATATTGCTAATTCAGGATGAAACCAGGAATTTGAAGTGTAGGCAAGGTATAAGGCTTCACAGGAGCAATTCTTTGGGGGAGTTCAGATGTTGTGAACTCTGGATAAATAAATTAGTCAGGAAATGGCTTGGAGTAAGCTCCTCAGTTCAACTTGAAAAAGTAATTCATGCTTTGTATGAAATTCTATTCCCACTTGAAATTAGAACACAGTTGCCTCTCCTTCCAGAGATTTTGTTCATTTGATTTGGTTGTAGTTTGATGGAATAAAATGAAAGTACAGTGATTTTTAACTTTATAGCTCTTCATTTTTGTTAATAGAGAAAAAAAAAGATGATATATTGGCATCCTTATATGTTATGGTTTTTTTAGCTGTAGAAAACAGTAGAAAAGCAAACTCAAAGGCAATTGTTTGTTGCATCTTATTATGTCTTATCAAGATTTAGGTTTTAATTTACCTGAAATGGAGAACCAGTAAACAATGAATAGATGACTTTCATCTCTAGTAATAGATTCCCATTTGTGAATGGTAGACAAGTTGACAGACAAGTCTTCTATCCACTCAAATGCTTGAGACTTCATTTGGTTAATTTGATAAGTTTAAAATTAATTCCTTGTCCTCTTCCTGGTCATGTGCAGCTACTTAAGTTTATAGTGGTAATTTATATATTATTTTGGCTTTCATCTGCCTATTTTTGTTTCAGGAATCATATTATGCATGCTGAAGAAAGAATGTTTGTTCTTCAGTCTTAGCTCCTACGTTATGTTTCCTTTAATAAGTTGATATCTCTATTTTGTGGATCCTCTCTCTTAGTTTTTAATTGCAAGCTATACATGTTATAATAGTTTCTAAAAATTCTCTTATTAGAAATTACATTTTTCTTTATATTTTGTGATATGTTATTTCTCTTAAAAATTTGATACTACTTTTTATTTTTTAAATTATTTTAAGTTATTTTTAACTGTGGGAATTTTGTTGTGGTCTTCACACCATGTGGTTTTTCAACACTAGGAGTTTGCTAAAAGATTATATTGAAGTATTTTTTCTTTACTTATGTATTTATTTTTAACTTCTGCATTAAGTAAATTAATCAAATAGTTAAATTAATATTTTCTTAAGACAGCAAGTTCTTATTCTCTGTATTTATTCGGAGAATTTTATTTATTTATTTATTTAAGCAATCTGTTTCCTCACCAGAGTGAACTTTCAAACAGCATAGGAACAAGAAATTTCAGAAAGTACTGCAGCGATAATCATAAGTATATTTTAATTTATTAGGGAAAAGAGGTTTTAACTCTTTTTTGTCTTTTCTTTTCTTTTCTTTTTTTTCTGTTTCTGAAGAGAAAATCTGTGGTATTCAAATCCTGTTTGGTAAATAGATTGGAGGTAGGGGAAAGGATGGGGCAATGATAATTGAGGATAGGCCTCTACCAGACAAATATAGTTTAAAAATTTCATCTATTTGGATATGTATTACTGGATTATTCCTCGGTATAATTTAATAAATCTGTAGCCTACTCTGATGATATCTTTGTCATAATATGTTATTTCTTCTTCTAGTGCCCAGGACAATGTGGCCAGTATTTAATATCAAAAAGCAGTACAGTAAACTGAACCTTAAAAACTTGAAAATGTTGATTTCACTATATTTAGTGGAACTTCAAAACCAGGAAGAAATAATGTCAAGTGTTCTGCATGCAAAATATGAGAAAAATCAAGGATGTGATTTGAAGGGACATCTTCCTGTATGTTTTCCAAATTTCATTTGGTCTTGGGATGAATCTTTATTTCTGCTTCAGCATTTAAGTGGGCAGAGACTTCATCTGTTCAACTGAAATAACTACTTCTCCAAGCCTAAATGGTGATTTTTCTTTTGTGGGAACATATACATCTGTTCAATTAATATGGAATCTCATATTACTTTATAAAGACACTATATTAAGATATATTAGTCATGTTGTTTACTGCTTTGGAGAAAATAACTAAATTTTGCTCCATTTTTGTCCTCTCTCCTAGGTTGATATTTATGCCTTGGGAATCACCTCTATTTCTTCCCTCTGCTGAAAAGCATTGATGCATGCCAGCACTCATTTCTATCTTGATCTCCAGGATTTTTTGTGAATTATTAATTTTTTCAAGCCTTAAAACAAATGAATGCATCTGATTTCTGAAATAAAATGTAACGGGAGAGCCATCAAACTTTCCCTAAACACTCCATGATTCCAATTCATCTGCTCTTACACATGTGGATTAGAAAACACATAAAACACATGTAAGACAGTGTAGAAAACAGACAAAAATATCATTTTGTGCCTCTTTGTGATTGAATCTGTTTGGTTTAATGTACAGAAGTGCTAACACATGAGAAGAAATGCAAGGCAATAAGCCCTGAAGGGAAAAAAAATAAATCAAAAGCCTTTTTCTCTCTTGTATCTCAGGAAATGGTTATTGTGAGTATGTTAACTCCCAGCTGTTTGATACCTGAATATTTGAGTCTTGAAGTGTGCATAAGGTGCCACCCAACCAGCTTGTTCTCATGCTGTGTAAGAAAGATGTCAGGGATGATTTAGATGAATGATCCTGTGCAGATCATTCTTTAAGGCACAAATATATATATTGTTTGGAAATATGGCACATTGAAACCTGTGCTTTTGCTCCTTAGGTGAGCAGTAAACAAGACTAATCTTCTTCAAATATATGGTTAAAGAAGCAATATGCATGGCTGGCACTGGCAAAATCTCTCTCTGAAAACTCATCATGAAAATAGGAGTAATGAGCATCCCATACAAAAATATCACATTGATTTTTCTTTTTCTCTCTCCAGTATGTTAGAATTTGCTCCTTGTTTTCTTTTTCACGTGAATTGTTGCAGCACAGAAGGGACTCTTTTCAGAAATCATTCTCAGAACAAAAGAAGATCAGTAACAAGTGTATTGTATCCATCTTTCTTAAAGGTATTTTACCCATCTTAAATTTTTATTGACTTGCAGATCAATAATCTATAGATCTGATGAAGGTTTTTTTGCCCACATAAATACCTATTGAAACCATGCAGCTGGGAGAATGCTGTTTTGTTTTATATTGTGCAAAAGTGGAGACTTTTAAAGCTGAAACCTTCCCTTCTCATTCTTTTGTGGACAGATATGCAGACACATTACTACATTTGGTGGAAATTCAGTTTCAGTAGCAAAAAGAGGTCTATTTTACCAAATTTTTGTAGATCTGTAAATAGAAATGGTTGGTGATGATCTCTGTATTTGTGATGAGAAGGTTTATTTCAGCTCCAATTGCTCCTGTGGACTGAATACCCAAAAGTGACTGAAAAAGCACAATTTCATTCAGAAAGAACTTCAGTTATCTGTTCTGAGATTACCCCTGGTATTAACTGGAGCATTGAAGCAGATTTGCTAAAAAGGTTGATGCTGCCCTAAAATACTAAAGGCTAGCTAATCATCAGATATCATGAAAGTCACCAACTTCATCTTTCTTCTTGGAAAATTTAGAGAGAGCTATATTCAAGTCTGTTATTTACACATACATTAAATCACTGTAGAAGGAAGAGTGCCCAGGAGGATCTTTTCAAATTCTGCTGGGTTTTTTTTTTTTCTTCTTTTTTTTTTTTTTTTTCCCCTGAGAGAATATAGATCTTTATTATTGGAATGGGTGACTTTTCACTTTTTATTTTCCTCCAGTATTTATTCACTATACCCCAGCAAAAAGAAGAAGACTTTCTCTGAGACTTGGAATTTTATAGTGTTCAAGGCAGGTCAAAAAAGTAGAATATTATTTTCCAATAGAAAAATTATGTTATTGCTCCATTAGAACAAAAAAAAAAAAAAAAAAAAAAAAAAAAGAGAGAAAAAGTAAAGCAAATACAAGAAATTTAAAAAACCCGAAGGCATTTATTCTGTGACACAATCATGCCATGCCTTGCAAAACACACCTGATTAACAAAAGCAGTGTGAGTCTGCAATAACAGGCAATTTATGCTTGAAAAGCCTTTTCATTTTGTAAAATGATGCACATTAATATTTGACTATGAGATACATGCAAGTTGAGAATGTTTTGAGGATCTGACCCTGAATAATGTATAAGTAGAGTGAGTAAATCACTGCAGAGAAATGAGAAATATAAGAGTAGTTCTGTGAAATCTCAGGAACCAAGGAATTTTTGTATCTTACAGAACTGTGATTTGTGTGAGAAGTCCCATATATTTACACTTTATATATGGATATATATTTATTTATTTATTTATTTATTTATGTAATTTATACATTTTTATTTATACATGTAAATAAATCCTAATCAAATAGTTGCTAAATTCATGGTGTAGTTGGTCACTAAGTGGTACAAAATGCTTCTATTAGAAGAAAATTAAACCCACAGCCCCGAAACCTGAACTATTTTAGTCAAAATAGAGATTACCCATCTGACAACTGTATTTAAGTGTTTTCCTGGAAAAAAACCTTCCAAGTTTAAAGTCCCATTTGGCCTACACAGCCTGAACACTATCTTACAGGTGCTGCAAGCTGTATGATCCCTGGGAACCTGAATTTTAGGATTTTGGTATTAAACTGGTGCAGGCTGTGTTGAAAATCTGTCTTCTGTCATTGCCACTACACCACAAAAATTTTGCTTTTAATGGCCATCTTTCATGCAAAATTTCTGTCCTCTTTAATGACAGACATGTCCTTTATGGTAGCACATTTACTTGTTCTCCTGGTGATTCATTTCTAGAAAGAACATGGAGATTAAATCTGACAAATTTAAATTTGGTCAATTAAAAACATAGGACTTCTTCTCCTAATTCTCTATTTTATTAGTTAAGTATACATTGGGAGTACTTCAACATCAACAAAGTTCATGACCTCACCAAATATTTTTTATTTAATTGAATCTTTATGGCATAATTCTTAGTGTCTCAAAGTCAAAAGGTTTTCTCCAAGATATGACCTCATCTAAATTGCTGGTTTAGACCTCTGAATTTTACCAAAAAAAGGTAGTGCCAGCATTTTATCATTTTGAATATAACAGGAAACAGGAAGACAAATCTTTACTTTCAAGCACAGGAATGACTATCAAAACACAACAACCTTACTTTCATTATTATCAGTACAAATAATTGTTACAGCAGCATCCATTGTAAGTAAAGGTGGTAGGCTGAATGTATAAAGAAAAGATAGCTAAAAAACAATGTTAAGTGCACAAAACAAAGTGATTGTCCATGGATGCACTTGTGCATCTCATGACTACAGGAAAAAGTTCTCTAAAACCTTTGTGAACAAAATAGATTAAATTATTGACTGTGTGAGAGTGCAATGATTTGCACATGCTCCTTTAACTTTCATATTTCATGATTTTAAATTCATATGATTCACTTGAAGGACAATAATTCATAAATTGAGAGTGTCAAAAGAGGCATAAAATTCATAAAGCAGGAAAATAACCCAGGTGTTGTATGGCATGATGATGGTTGCAAAAAAGAATTGATCTCAGCTTCATCAATGTCATAAAACAATCTTCCTTTAAAGGTCAGGAACAGATTGAGTTTGATTATTAACAGATTATTAAGTTGGACAGAGTTTTACACAGTTTTCCTTGTCAATGGCAAGTCAAATGACCATGAAAGCTTTCTTCTATTTTTGAGGTTCTTAATTCTTGAGATATACAATGTCTCAATAATTTCACTTTTTACACAGTCACTTTTTGGTTGAAAAAGTTCACATTTACCATTTCCCCTCCAGATCAACACCAGGAATTATTTGTATGAAATTTACCAATTTTCTTTATCCATGCCAAAGGGATTATTTTGAAAGAAGAAGGATTTTTTCCTTCCTTCCTTCCTTCCTTCCTTCCTTCCTTCCTTCCTTCCTTCCTTCCTTCCTTCCTTCCTTCCTTCCTTCCTTCCTTCCTTCCTTCCTTCCTTCCTTCCTTCCTTCCTTCCTTCCTTCCTTCCTTCCTTCCTTCCTTCCTTCCTTCCTTCCTTCCTTCCTTCCGCCACTTCCGCCACTTCCGCCACTTCCGCCACTTCCGCCACTTCCGCCACTTCCGCCACTTCCTTCCTTCCTTCCTTCCTTCCTTCCTTCCTTCCTTCCTTCCTTCCTTCCTTCCTTCCTTCCTTCCTTCCTTCCTTCCTTCCGCCACTTCCGCCACTTCCGCCACTTCCGCCACTTCCGCCACTTCCGCCACTTCTGCCACTTCCGCCACTTCCCGCCACTTCCTTCCTCCCGCCTTTTCCCTTCCCTTCCCTTCCCTTCCCTTCCCTTCCCTTCCCTTCCCTTCCCTTCCCTTCCCTTCCCTTCCCTTCCCTTCCCTTCCCTTCCCTTCCCTTCCCTTCCCTTCCCTTCCCTTCCCTTCCCTTCCCTTCCCTTCCCTTCCCTTCCCTTCCCTTCCCTTCCCTTCCCTTCCCTTCCCTTCCCTTCCCTTCCCTTCCCTTCCCTTCCCCTCCCTTCCGTCTTTTCCAACTTCCCTTCCCTGAACTTCCCTTCCCTTTCCCCTCTCTTTTTTTCTTTTTTCTGCCTTCTTTTTTCTTTTGCCTTTTTGTCTTTTCATCTCTTTATCTCTCTTTCTTTTTTCCTCTCTGTTTCTTTTAAAGCAAAATAAATGTTTTGTCCACAGCTAAAATCCTGTGAGGTCTGGGGACATAATTGACTTGAGTTAGTTCATCTAACACTAATTTTCTTTATTTTATTAGTGAGACCTGTGTATAGTAGATAAGCTTTATGAGCAAAAGAAACATTTACAGCTTGTCAGTGCCCTATACTATTTATCTGCATGCATAAAGGATAAAATTGTTGAAGCACAGACTACAGTGTGAATAATATAATTTAACTCATAGTTACAGGAACATTATTCTGAAAATAAAAGCAGTGTCACTTTGTCCATTTCTGTGTTGTGCAAACCTTATGGAGTTCTTTGGGCTAATAGGGAGACTTTGGACAAGGAGAATATCCAGCTGATCTGAACATACTTAGCGTTTTCAAAAGTTCATTCAGCTACAATCTTTGTCAAAACATCTTGAAAAAGGTAACCCATTGTCACCATGATATTTCTGAAAAATCCTCTTTGCCCAGGATTTTCTCCTGGGAAGCTGAGAAGCCTCAGAGAGGAATGAAAACAATAATCAGCTGATTGCTGCTCCTGTGTTTGCTGCTTTGGAATGTGGTCTGGACATTGTTTACCAACAGGTGAATGTTTTATTTGTTCCATGTGAATTATTTTTTAATTAATGACCAATCACAGTCCAGCTGTGTTGGACCCTCTGAGTCAGTCACGAGTTTTTATTATTCATTCTTGTTAAACCTTCTGATGTATCCTTTCTCTTGTTTTTTAATATAGTTTTAATATAGTATTCTTTTAATATAATATAATATAATATCATAAAATAATAAATTAGCATTCTCAAAAGATGGAGTCAGATTCTCATCTCTCACCTCGTCCTGGGGTACCTCACAAGCACCACCACCCACCATTGGAGAGAATCAGAATTAGAGGATCACGGAAGAGGAAGAGTCTCACATGGATAAACAATGACTTATTTAAGAAAAAGGTAAATAGATTTGACTTTCAAAGTAGGTAAGTCAACTCTAGAGATTCATATTAATTTAAAACAGCATTTATGGTGTTCTACCTGGTGATAGACACTCATGCCTTTTTTGAATGAGGTATTTTGTTTAGTGAAAAGAAAGATACATTTGCTAAGAGTTTCAGCAGGTCTTTGGTTTTGAGTATCTGAAAAATAAGATGCAGATGGATACAAAATGAAAGACTGCGAAAATCTCAGGTCAGTAGAAGCAAATCAGTTAAAAAGCTAAAAAGTATATAGTTATGAAAAAAAAATAGAAGAGGAAAAGGCAGAATATTATGTGATGTACCTTGAAAGTTCACCAAAAAACACTCAGAGTGCACAATTGGCTTACAAAGTGTTAGAGATTACTGATACACCATCCCAAAAGGAAAAAACAGCTTTATGGAAGGAAATAACGGGAGAGATTGCTGAGGAGGCCCATCTGGGGAGCAGTTTTGAAGGCTCCTTTTCAAGTCTTGTATTATCTCTACATTTATATTCATGGTTGTTCATCTAAATCTTGAGAAGCCCCAATGAGGGACATGAGGTTTGTGGTTGGACTCAAAGATCTTAAAGGTTTTTTCCAACTCAGTTGTTCTATGACTTGGTGATTTTTAGGATTTCACAACCTCTGCCACTGAGCTCTCCTATTAGTGCACTCCCCTCATTCACAGAGGTTTTTATGTCTACTTTGAACCTCCTAAGCTACAACATTTTGCTGCCATCACTATTTTTATCATGTGGCACTACCCAGAAAAGTGTCCCTTCATCATCTTTCCCATATTTAGTTTTGGATGCTTGCCAGGCCATTTTACTCCTAGCCTGCACTGTCTCAGAATGAACAAGATGTTTAATGGCTCTTTTAACTTCATAAAAGAGATTAAGTCAAAGGTCAGATCTCACAGGTCAGATCTCATAGGTCAGATCTCTTTCCCTAACCCACTGCTGAACAAATCTATCACTGCTCTTAAAATGTCTCAAAACCTGAGCTGAGTGTTTCAGTTATGTCCCCATTAACTGCAGTGCAGAGGTAGAGAATGACTTCCCCTGATCTGCTGGTTATGAAGTTTTCCCTGTTCTACATGAAAACCTGTTTTTCACTCCTTTTCAACCTGCTGACCACACAGTCTCCTAGCCCTTTTCATCAGAGCATCCAGCCAGTCAGCCTGTCCCTTCCCAGCCTGGACCCTCTGATCCCCCTCACAAGGCAATTCTGCCTCAGATGTAAAACTGCACCTCTGTTTGTTGAAATTCAAGATTAGTAGTAGAGTTCTCAAAGCTACTCTGCACTAAGTGCTGCCATTTGTCATATTAAACCATATTAAGGGATTAAAAAAACCCCAAAATAACACAGTTGGCAGGCTTTGAAGACTTTTTGTGCTTGCTGTTCCTTAAAGATGTCCCCTTCAGCTATCATGGACCTTCTCCTCATTACATGGTATTTGTCATCTCATACTGTCCTTGCTCTTTCAGCACTCTGAGGTGAAATCCACCTGCCCCTATGAGTTCTGAGCACAGTTTCTGTACAAGGTTTCTAATCCAGTAGTTCACCTATTATAATGCTGATATCATGCTGATATAGTTGTTTCTTACCTTCGTCTTCTCAGCTTCTACCTGTGATATTTTATATAAATAAATGTATGTGTGTGTATATATATGTATATGTGTGTGTGTATATAATATATATATGTGTGTGTGTGTACACTCACATTTGAAAGCCTTTTTACTCTTGCTTAAAACATATTTTTCTTAACAAAGAGTGCTTTCTACTATTTAAAAAGAAAATTTCAATTCTTGCTGAATGATTAAAAACCTTCAAAAAAAAAAAAAAATCTGTTGAACATTGCTGTTACCAGGCCAGAAGAGCACTTCACAATTGAAGCAGAGAGTGTTAAGCTTTCAGAGCTTTTATTCAGTTAAAGCCAAAAGTTTAGGGTGAAGAAAATACTGAGCAGGCAACCGTCTTTCAGTGTGTAACTGCTTGGCAAACTGAAAGAAATCTCTATTTAACATGATTTTTAGACATGCACATGGAAAAGAAAGTATATTCCTTGTCTCTCAAAATAGAAATTCTGGTCCAGGCAGCCACACCAGCATTACCTGAAGCTGGTGTGAAATTGCAAAATCTATTAGAGTTTGCATGAACAGCCACTCACAAATGTCACAAGAAGACTACACAAGATATTCTGTCATTTTCTGAATGTTTTGGGCTAATAAAAAGGTGTGAAGGCTGTGCCTGGCTAAAACAAGTGCCTCCACACCAGCTTGTTTTGTGTGTGATGCTTGGGAGATTATTTCTGAGTGTGACTGAGGGAGAGGCAGTCAGGCAGCACATACCCTGCTCCACTCTGATAAGATGTGAGATACGGGCATTATGAAAAGTGTTTCGAGGTGCAATAAACATGATATTCTTCAGTTTAAGAAAAAATACTTTTTTGCAACGTAAGACTCAGAAGTCAGCCTGTGGTGTGTGGGGGTGTATGGCAGGAGGAAAAAAATTTCATGTTCCCCTTTTGCTGATTTGGTTTTTTTGTTCTATTGGTATATGTCGTTTTGAGAAAATCAGAAGGTGTTGTATAGAAAAAAAAATATCTGGACATTAGCCACCTGTACATTCCAAAATTGCAAACTTAAATACTGAAAGTATTTTAATTTATTTTTATCTTAATTCTTTTACAGAAGTCAAGTTCCCTTGCTGAAGGCCGGGAGATTTCTTCCATTGTCACTTTCTTTGGATGTCTCCTCCTCACCCAATCAGATTTTATCCACTCACAAGAAAAGCCTCTTTTCTTTGTACATTGGAGAAAAGAAATAAATTTACAAAAAATTACGTATTGATCTGTGGAATTTGGCTGGTGTCACAGAGCCTAAAAAGACTGATCTGTATGTCCAGCATGTTCATATGATCTCTTTTTGTGTTTATGTATTTGACAGAAAATTTCAAGGGCCCATCTCTACAAGACCCTCTCACCTCTGAGGTTTTGGTGTGGCTCAGTGCAGCATTTCCTGCACATCTCTTTTACACTCCCATTAAAATTCATGCCTTACACTCCCATGGAAGTTCAATGACATCTTTCATTAGCCCTTTATTTTCTCTTCATCCCTCACTTGGCAATAAACAGCATAAATGTCAGTGCCACAGTAAAGTGCAGAAATGTGATGTCAGCACATATTTCTTTGCCAGCCTCACTGCCTGAGAGTCCTGGTCACAATTTATGTCACTGGGGGCATCAGTCTTTCAAGTGAAGCCCTGCAAATGGCAGACCTGTGTTAAATATGATCCTCAGCAGCCAGATGATTATCAGGGTGATGAAGGATGTGAAGCTTGGTTGACAGTAACACTTGAGCAACTTTGCAGGGACGCAGTTTATTAAGGATATACTTCAGCAGCTCCCTGATTCTTCCACTGTGCTCAGGTGAAGTTTGATGGAATACTTACAGGGTCATCAGGAAGATTGTTAGGGGTAGTTAACTGCCTGGGATGGTACAGAACTAGTCCAGAGACTTTAAAAAAATAAAGCAATTCTTCTTTCCACTATGAATGAGAGCAGTTGTTCATTTTTCTGTGAGTGTAATGAAGGGCAACCCTCAGATCTCAGATGAAACCATGTATCATAAGGATTTGAGTAGAAAGCAAAAAAAACCTTCCTTGGATTCAGCATTTCCTCAACCTTTTGATTTTATGGGCACTTTAAAATATGAAAATTTTGAATTTAAGAAAAAAAAATTAGTTTTAAGCATTTAGGGAATTTTAATGATCATGGAATGCCATCAGGTCTAGGTGGAGGAATGTTAGATATACAAGGTAATCTAGATGTCCAATGGGGGGAAAAAAATTGCCTTTATTTAACTTCTAGACACCAGCTTCTTGTTTGAATTTTTGTCTTATTAACAATCAAGACACTGTCTTTTAACTTTCCTACTACTTTTGTTAAAATAAAAATATGAAGCAATTTTATCATCTGCAGCTCTAGGCTACAAAATTTGGTGACCTTAAAAGTGGCGTTTGTTTGTGTAACTTCCCAGACTTCTCTAAGTCTAACAACAAATTTTGATCCCATTAAGCTCAAAGCAGTAACAAAAACCCTCAGTCACTTCATGATTATTCCACATTAGAGTCCCTCGTGATATGAAAATCATTCTCCTGTGCATGGTGGGAAAATTGCTGTTCCCTGTCGTTTTGCCCTTTCAATACCTGGCAAACACAAGTTTGCTGACAGCATTTTCTTTTTCTTGACATCAAAGCCATTAAAGTTGGAATGATGAGCTGATGAATAGGATATTGCCTTTTTCTAATACTTTTTGTTGTTGTTGCTGTTGCACTGGATGTGACTGATACAGACTGGAGTCTTTGGCTTTCTTTATTCTGATGACTACAGCTCGCATACTAATTTCATGCCCTTGATATTTTTTGCAGATTGTACCGCAAATAGAAAGACTTCAAAAAAGTGATGTCCATTTCCTCCCTTCCCCTTAAGAAGAAGGAATAATATTCTGTTAGAACTGAGAGCCCTGAAATTCTAGTTGAAGAAACCAGACCTCCTGCTCCATCTCACTAAACATACTAAGACACAGCTGTTCATTATTTCATGCAATAGGTAAATGTGAAAGGACTGTGGATAGACAACTGCAGCCTCAGAGCTCTGTCCTGCACTGCTCAACTCACTTTCACTGAAGGCACAAATTTTTTATCCTAGCTACTCTTAGCCTGTTGTAAAAAAAAAAATAAATTGAAATATAATTTCTCCTTCCTGATCATTCCTGAAGATATTTATAGCTACATTAAAACATAGTATTAATATATTATATTAAGGGCTTGGGCATAAGTTTGTTGAAAATCGGTGCTGATAATATTTTCTCAGTGTCTTGATGGGGAAATAATAAAAAAAAAAAAAAAAGAAAGGCAATTATTTTTGCTAACACATCCCTCAGCTCTCAGGGAGTTGCTTTCATATCTTCCTTAGCACACCACCTCCTCCTGCAAGACAGACTGCCAGCAGACACGGTGTCACCACATGGTGATTACAAGGGGAAGGCGTGAGAAGGATGTCGAGCTGTCTTGCTTTGAATATCACTTTAAAAGGGGAAGTGCAATCAGTGCAAAGCACCAAAGCACCAGACAAAGAAGACTCCTCTCTGTGTGCCTCTCATGCTTTGTGAAACCACAGCTTGGACTTCAAGGTTTATCCTTGGTTTCCTAAGCACTCCAGGCTTCTCTCAGCAGTGATGAGTTTGGCAAGTGAGTATCTGGTAAAGGCTCTGGTGTTAACACATTGTGACCTGTGATTTTGCTGCTTGGGGCTGGAAATATACTGAGGAAGTGACTGCTTCAAAAGCTTTCAAAAAGTTCTAAACTCCTTTTCTGCAGCTCGCACAATTTTCATCACATCCACACTTTTACCAGCTTTGGGTTGCCACTTTACAACATCATTAATTTTCAAGATGTATAAGCATGCAGGTTGTTTTAGTTTCTTGCAAAGAGTAAATGCTTGTATTGTAGCTGTGGGAAAAAAGAAAAAATAAAAGAAAAGAGTGTATATAAAATTAAAGTGTAATTTTCCTCTCTCAAATAAGGAATTGGAAGGTATATGTATTTTTAACTGAGCTTGGACAGACCATATATAGCCCAGAAGCACATGCAAAAACTTATGCCAGGCTGACAGAATAAAGAATCATATTGTTAATGCTGAATGTTTTAAGAATTACCTCCCCTGGAGTGTCAGATTTTTCAGATAAACCAAAATTTTAAAAAATCCTCATTGAGAACAGATTTCTTTGAGCAGAGCTTTTGTCCTTCAAAATTTGACACAGATTTTTTTTTATATTTTTCCTGCAGCAACTTAGTAGTCAAAGGTAAAACCAAAGTTTTTACCTTAAAACAGAAGAGTAATTTCTATTAGAATACCAAAATATGGTTCTTTGCTGCTACAAGTGATGCACTCAAGTGCATGATGATATACAAAGGCAAAATTACAAATATTCAATGTATTTTTCATTACTTCATTACTTCTGCAAAGTTGTTTACATAAAGAATTTAAAGATAGCATTTTCACTGACGCCTTAGTCCATTTGATATTTTATACCAAGGAAATGCATCAATCCATTTGAAATCCTTCCATCTCACCACTGATTTTGGTGGTGATTCTCATTACTCTAAAAAGCAACACAGCCATTTCACTCTGGTTAAATGGAGCAGTCTATAAATATTACAGCAGCTGAAAAAAACCCAAAAAACAACAAAACCCAAACTATTAAACCCGTTTATTGCAAAAAATCCCAGGAATTATTATAGAGACGAGTGTACACAAAGAACATTCTAAATACTTGTGTACTGTCAATGTGTGAACTAGGCAGAAGTTGGGTTTTTTTTTCAATTTTAAATGTGCACTGCTGGCACTTGAAAAGAAGAGGTGAAAAGGAAGGAATTGGGTCAACAGCAGCAGAGCTGGCAGTGGAGGAGGGGAGCAGAGAATCCTTCATGTACATAGATATTTCTATGGCAGGCTCATGTCAAGCACTGAAGTGTGCTTTGGTCTGGGGCTTTCTTTTTTTTTAACTTTTCTGACGGTTTCCAAAATTGCTTCCCTTCCTAGTTTCAATTTAAATTCAGCTTATTTCAGTCTCAGCGTCTGAATCTTGCTGTAGGTTTACATTCATGTAAAATTAATCTTTACAGAATCATCCACAGGATATCAATATTACACCATAGGTATGAGCGGCACCTATGATGGTAAAATAAATGCATATTTGAGAGCCTCTTGCCTTGTCAATATTTTAACTATGTGTAACTTTTTCTCAGGGACAAGCAAGATAAGATAAAAGGAATTTCTGAGCACTCTAGTGAGTCCTGAAATAGCTTTATTCCAGAGGGTACTTTTAATTTTTAGGACAATATTAGTAGGACTAGATAAATATTGATATTACCATATTAAATTCTCTAGGGCACTGTGCAGGCCTATGCTTTACCTCACAACAAAAGCTTTACTTTATAATCCAGACTAAAACAAGGTCCCCAGATGTGTATATTGCAAACAGTGCAATTCTCACAGTAAATATTCTTCCAGCCCCAAAACAGTTTTATTGACCCAGGATGACCAAGGACTGATGCATTATTCATCAGTGTAGGTGTAGGACTCAGTTGCAGGAGAACATGAAGACATTTCCTGGTCTAATAAGTTTAAGTCAGTCAAGAAAGATGAAGCTGAGAAGAGAATTTTTATTTGATAATTGTTCATGTTTATTTTAGTAAATAGTTCATTCCTTACTTGCTGTCTAAGTAAGGTTAATAATTCCTACTCATTTCAGTAGGGTTAACAAGCCCTGTTCATATTGTCCTAAAAATTAATCTCATTTATGTTCCAATTTACTCAATTATTATCTAAGTTAAATCACCTTGTTATTCTGTTGTGCAAAATACAGTGTGTGCTATGCTTTGTAAGGACTCTGGGACCTTAATTTCTGTTTTTTTTCAAAACTGACCACCTGTAATCATAATTCTTGTCTTTGTCTACATACCTTCTCTTTTATGTTTTTCCTGTTTTTCTTTTTCCCCCTTTTTTTTCCTAAAATGGTCTCAAAATTCCTTTCTCAAGTGCCATGAATTTGATGAAATTTATTTGTGTTTGAGATTTGTCTTGTGCACGTGTGTGCTTGATTTCTTGGACTTTTATATATGTTCAAAATTGTCCATGTAAAATTTAATTTCAGATTTTACAATCCAGGGGTTTATTTAATGTAATTTTTTACAATCCATTATTTTGACAGCCTTGACTAAATTACCCTGGGAAAAAAATTACCTTCCTAATCATCTTACAACAATTTTTTAAGCATCAGCTTTCTTGGAAATATGATAAATGTGCTAGAATTATTACTTACTAGATTGCCAGTTGTTGGCAGGATGAATTGTATTATGTATTTTTTTTATCTCGGGTTCTGAAAAGTAATATCAGTTTTTCTATATAATGTAAGGTGATATTTTTGTTGGACAGACAAGAAAATAGTAGTGAAAGAAGATGACTACAAAAACTATAAAGTACCTGTTGGAAGTCGATGAGTAGGAGAAGGATATTATGTTTTGAACCCTGACAGATAAGTAAAGAACAAAAAAAGTTGACCAAAAAAGAGGATTAAAAAGCGTTTAGAAACTATCTACAGGAGTCACTGAAGATTTTAGCTGTGATTATACAAAATTTGCATTCTGGGATGTTAGAAGAAGAGGGAGGAAAAATTAGAACAGGAAACTCATCTTATAGTCAGTTTGAGTGCATAAATTCAAAAGAGTTGGAGACATCAACTTTTTAGAATGTCTCAATTTTTCATGAGGTTTGGTTGACCCTAATTTAGGCTCTGAACAAGTAGAACTTTCTTTGTTTCCAGGTCATCTTTTCCTTAGTTCCTTGCTAAGCAATTTTTTGCCCAAATGTCTGTGTGGCTTCTGCTTTTATTTACATTAAAATGCATCTCATGATCCCATGAAGTTCTGAAAAATGTGAGGCAAAATGTCCAGTAATTTCCCCCTGCATGTTTATCTCTAAAAGAAGCAATTATAGCACAACTATTCCAGATGCAAAGAAATGTCAGCTTCAAATAATGATCAAAGAGAGAGCCACTTTAATAGTAGAGCTTTGGAGATCATCAGTTTAAGATTTTTCTAGACTAGACAATCTAACAAATTTTACAGAAAACAATGAAATCTCAGTACCTAACAGCTCACTATTTTTTGAAACTATAAAATTTTAGACTGGAAAAACTCATTCTGCCACAGCCCTTAGACACTTTCCCTGCAAAATCCAAATTAAATATATATTCTTCTCTCTGGAAACAGCTGCTTTTTGCTGCAGCTCTATAAAGAACAAGTAGTAGGTAGTTGATTGCACTCAACTTCTTTTCATGCTAAATTCAAATTAGGCCTTTGGATACATGGAGTTTATTGATGACTTCACTAGAAGTTGAACATATTTTCAAAACCAAACACAAAAGCAGCAAGTTTATACAAATGTTTATGCAAGTTTATGCACATAGACATGCTTAGATATATTTCAGTTTCATTCCCAGGCAAACCTTTTCTAATCTGCTCAGAAAAAGCTTATATTAGAGTAAATTATACATGTATATTATACAAAGTAAAGGAGTTATCATTGAAAAAAAAACAAAAGTAAAGCAAAGTCATTTTTCAACTAATAAAATTCATTGCAATAGGCTTTTGCTCATAAAATAAGAGGTATGAAAAAACAAACCAAAAGAAAACAAGAACATCACAAAAGATCCACAGCTAAACAAGTAAACAACAAAAAAAGAAATACAAAACCCCAGGCAATTTAGTTGCACTTAGAATTTCTTCAATCTTATTTTATTTCCTGTTCTTTGGAAGGTTGGTAGAAAGCATGGCAAGGAGCCAAGGCATGGTACAATTGCATCAATTAAATGACTGAAATTTGTGGTTTGTTCTAGCTCAAGACATGCAGGTTGTGAAAGAGATAAAGCCCTGGTGAACACGACACAGTTACACCATACTGATAATATCTGGTTGTTGAGCTCTGCTTAATTGTTGTCCTTAGGACTATCATTTTACTTAATTTACAGGCGTGAATTGGAATCAGTTTTTACATGACAAAGGCAACAGATGTGCTTGGAAAACCAGAGGGCTCATTTGCAGTCTGTCAGGCTCCGGGATTGCTGGCAAAGAGCAAGGATTTTAGTTGTATTTTTTTTTTTTTTTAATGATGGGAAATGGCAGTTCAGATGACAAAGCCAGCAGCGAGCTTCCTGTTACCAAGCAGATTTGCAGCACAGAAAAAGAAAAATTAAAAAAAATTAATACACATATCAGTGCCATCTGAAAATATTTTCCACAGTTGGAAGTGCTGAGGTCATTTGCTGAGAACAATTAAACTCTGTCCTTAGAGACCTTAGAGACATCATAAACCAGCCATGGAAATCGTCGTGTGAAAACCTTCAGTGATTTTTGACAGAAGTGTGTGGAGGGCAGAGGAGGAAAGGGCAGATGAGGGAAGGAGCTGAGGCCCTTTTCAGTGCTCTGTCACTCTGGTAGGCAGCTGAAGGTCTGCACAGAGCTGCCAAAATGTGACTTGGCCGCTGCTTTCAGGGAGGGCTGCTTTGCTGCTTCTCCCAACTTCTCCTTTTGGCCTTTACTGATTTATAAATTTTTATTTTTTTCCTGGACCTTTTGTACTAAGTGAATCATAATTTCTTTTTTTTTGTTTATTTTTTCCCATTTTTTTTTCTTCTCTCCATCTTTGGCAGTAGTTATTCTGCTGTCAAGAAGTCAAGAGCATTCTTCTGTGTTCTCATACTTTTAATGCATCTCTAGAAAATATCCCTGTAAAACTCTTCTTACTTTCTCTATATTAACTCACAAATTTGTGTCTTACAACACCCATGAGACACCCCAGAACAAAATCCGTGGAACACTTAAAAAAGACCAAAGTTTCTCATGAGTTGTGCTGCTATTAAGAAGCATTCATAGTTATTTATTGATTTTATATGGTCAAATATTTCTCTGAAGGGTTAAGAAGAACATTTCATTTCATACATTAACATTTTGTTAAGAAAAACATTTCTGGATTAGCATGAGACTGCCATCCACAGAAGAGATTACCACATAGGCAGAAATATTCCTTCCAAATCCTTTTATTTTTACATGCGTAAGTGGCTTTGTGTTTTCAAATATGTCAAATTAGTTCAATAGCATCTGGTCCCATTAAGTACTGATAATAGGAGGTTTGTGGGGGGAAAGGGTGGAGTTTTTGTGACAATGGCCACAAATTTGGAACAACTGACCTGAGTTCTCCTCCGTGGACAAAAGTTTTCCATTTGCCTGCAGCCAAGTCACTCATAACAAAATTTCATAAGATCCTGGGCAACCTGAGCCTAGCAAATCCATTTCTAGAAATCATGTAAACAATCAAAAACAGGCTTTCAAAGTGAAATAAGGTATGTTTTCAGAATGGAACTAGGTGCACTGTGAAGCAGCTCTACCCAAAACTCACATTACAAGCTGACTGACCAAGAACTCCCTCTGCTCAACCACTCCCTTGCAGTACTGCTCGCTGTGTGTGAGGGTCCTATCCAGAAATGTGATCTTTTGAAAAGAAACTGATCAGAATGGCAAACCATCCTTGCCCCAGCTTCACAACAGCATTGCTATTTAAGAAATCCAAGCAGAGTATTCAATAGGTCACTCTTCTCAGTACAATTTATTACTTTTTGATAAGAACTGCCCTTTAGCTTTATTTTGTTCTTTTCACTGGGGACAAAACCTTTTATCCTGGAGTGTGACTTCATCCACATTGTGCATTTCTGGGTTTTTTGGGGTTTTTTTTTGGTTTTTTGGGTTGTTTTGTTGGTTTTTTTTTTGTTTGTTTTTTTTTTGTTTTTTTGTTTTTTTGTTTTGTTTAAATCTCAGGCTTTAGTTCTGAGATTAATGCTTTTAAATACAGTGCCAGTGCCTGGCAAAAAGACATGACAGAGCCAAAGCTTTTATTTCCATCAATAGGTATTGTGCAAAAGGAGGACAGCCCCTCTCTTTCTACTAGATCTGATTTTTGTATACTTTTTTTAACATTTGGGTATGCAGAATAAAGAAGAATGGCAGGGGATGGAACAAGATGAGCTTTAAAGTCCCTTCCAACCCAAACCATTCTGGGATTCTGTGAACTTCAGTTGTGTGGGACTCTATGTTTCTACATCTCAAAAGAAAAAAAAAGAAGAAAAAAAAAGAGAGAGAATTGCACTTATTTTATAACTGGAAACATAATGAAAACATTCTTTTATCTTCACATTAGACAAATGTAGATAATTTGCTGTGTTTTTCTGGACTCAGCCCACACTGCATGGGTTTGTCTGATAGGATGAACATTATAAGCATTTTATCCCCAGCCCTGTCATTTGTCCGTATTTATTTATCACTTAGGCGTCTATAGATGTCTATGGAACAGCTTTATTTCCTTCCTCTTTTGACCATTAACTAGTTCATTTCCTGGTTCTCAGCATTTCCACAGAGTTACAGTGACTGAGCTAATCAGAAACTTTACATAATTGTCATCAGGAATTGTCAATAAACATGTATTATTAGGTAATCCTGTCTTAATATTTATTTTTGCAATTTTCTCAATTTTTGTCCCCTTGCCATACCCTTTTCCTTGCTCTAGTCTGCCATTCTTAATGGAATTACATATATTCTCATGTTATTTACCAAGTTTCATGATTTTAGGCATTTCAAGCAGGGGTTTGATCCGTCTGCCAAGAAACACTTTTAAATTTATCTTTCCCTAGAACCTGCATAAGGTAATCTATTACCACATGTTGTCCAGCCTAGCAGAGTTGGTGTCACAGCTTCCCATTTTTCTGTATATTCTCTATGTAGCTTATAGCTCTGTTTGTTATTGTGAGACATCAGTGACAATAGAAATGTCAATATTAATCAATAAATTGTATGTTTCTTTACTATTCTGTGTCTCACAACTGTCCTTTTTCTTGCACTCTTTTGAAAGGAAAGAAGAATACTTTTTCAGGGGCAGGAGGGCTGAATGAATCTTTAAAAAGATTTTGCTCTTGGCACTTAGGAATGCAGAATATACTATCAAAATCACACAGACCTTTATAAGGAATTAGAACAACGACCAGCTGTCCACAGATATTTTGCAGTTCTTATTTGTTGCAAAGAACTTGGACTACCTTGCTTTTTATTTAAAAAAAAAAAAAGTTCCCCAAAGAAAAGCAATAATAAAATAATTTCTTTCAAACATATGGAAGAATAACACACTAAAATTGCTATAATTACACTGATTACAGTTAATTTCAGCCTATGAGTACTGAGAGTTTTAATTCCATCTTCATTCTGGCAAAAATCCAGCATGATTGTACCGTGTTAAGGGAGAGAGATGTATTGGTTAAAGAGAAATACACAGTACTACCAAGGAAACTCCAAAACCAGGGAATTATACAGGTGACTAGGAACATCAGCCAGATGAAGATGGTGACAGACATTAGGCAATTTTCCCAGAAAAAAAAAAACAAACATCTGTAGCAAAACACAATAATCATATGCTACTGATATTGAGGAAGGAATATAAAATAATTTCAGTTGTTAGGAGAAAAAAAAAAAGTCAGCATGTATTTTTTTCAGTCAGTTTGCTGATACATTATTCAATTTTAGGAGTTTTGTTTCAGTCACCGGTTTCAGATGCCATTCTCCATCATCAGCCTTCAGCATTCCATAACATTAAGAGGATTCTGTTTGGATCCTGCTCCTTGTAAGATTTCTTACAAATTCTTCTTGTGATTCTCCATTCTCCATTGATCCAAGCAGGCTTGTGGTCATGAACTTGAGCAGAGAGGAGAGAAGGTTTTTTCAGAGTAAATTTTACCTAAAGCCTCCCTTCTTTCAATAATGGTGACATTTTTGCAGATATTACTTGAGGACCAAAGCTCCCCGTGAGGATGAAACCATTTTATGTCATTTACATTAAACTCACCATTTATCAAGAAGTTAAATCTTAACTTCTAGTACTTAACACTCAGCCTCACCCTGTGGAGCTGAATTTATTTTGAATGCCTGAAAACAATTAGTTATTTAAACTTCTGCCTGATAAAGCAGCTTCCATACCAATACGTGCGTTTATAAGTGGATAATCTATATTTCAAAATTTATTTGACACACAGTTAAAGAGGCATTTATAATTCTATACCTTCATCGACATGTTAAAAATCAATTCTGACCTTGCTTTGACCTTAACATTTCACAGCAGGGAAATGAATATTGAAGTGCAAAATTGGATTTGTGCACCCTTATTTTACAAGAGCCTATTTGGAGCACTCCTGCAGTGTGTCTACTTTGTGAAGCAGAAAGAACTTTCAAAAGGTTAAAAGTTAGCAAACAGCTATGGGGGGGAGGAAGAAGGGAAGAGAGAGTCTAACTCAATATAATTTGTATATATTTGTATTATATATTTTTATTGTATTTGTATTATATATTTATATATTTGTATTATATATTTGTATTATATTTGTATAATAACCATGCATCCAAGAGAGATTATTTCAACTACACCATCTAATACTGAACCACCATGATACATTTAAGGGACATTCCACAAGGAAAGACCAAGAGGATGCTCTATCTTCTTTCCCTTGGATTTTGCACAGCAGTGCTGATGCCACAAGAAGTCATAAAAGTCTGCTACCACAGAAATTTGTAGTAAAATTTTCAGGGTGTGTTGTCTGCTTAATACTCAGGAAGGATTTCTTGGACCCTCCCCAAATAAACAGTTCCTTCTAAGACAAGCAAAGTGTATAAAGTGTCTTTTGAAGGATCAGTTTGAACAAAATCCTCACATTGTGACAATCAGTCTTTACATGGACGCCATGAATAGGTAAATAAATAACATTGTGGGTTTTTTAATAATTTAAGTTTTCTCTTCATTTAGCTGAAAGAAAATGAGAAGCAAACAAAGATGTGTCCTTTGGGTTAAGTCTGAAAACTTAGATCAAACTTCAGGACTCTTAGGCAAGAAAAAGGCAGAGGATATCAAGGTAAATCAGGAACAGCAGTGACTGGAGCACTAATCCTCATTGCTGCCTCTTCAAAAAAATGGACAGGTCACCATTTCATCTTAGCCCCCCAGGTAACTTCCTCCTCAATAAAATCCTGACTGTATTAATTTCTGTGGGCTGGGATTTTGCCCATTCTCCAAAATCAAAAATACTAAATACACATATACGTTTGTTTGGATTCATCTGGGCTATCAAATCCTCAAATTATCCATTTTTATTTCCCAAGTTCCACCATGTCACAGATGAGTGTTTGCAGTTTGGAAGGGCAGATCTTACACAGGTTTGGTGTTATATTGCCCTCAGAATCAGTGTTTTAGAATATCTGCAAATAATTTATGCTGAAGATAAAAGCATATGCTGAAGTTTGTGTCATCTGAACTGTGCCAGTTAATATAACTCAAGATTAAGTTTACAAACAAGAGAAAAGAGTAGAGAAACAGTAGATTAGGAAGGCAGACATAAAAATACAAGAAGAATAGAATAACTCTATTTTTTTAGGAAAAGTTTATGTAGTCTAGGCCTAAGGCTTTGGGGCTTTTTTGGCCCTACTTCTTTATGAGCTGTTTATTCTTTTGAGAATTTTCTCTCACCATCTGCATGAAAATCTGTTTTGCTGTAATTATAATTTAAAAAAATGAAAAATAAAATTAAGCTTTATGCTTGTGTAATTTTAGTTTCAGCACACAGTTGAGTTCTTTTTTTAAATTTTAGCAAAACTTTCTTTACACAGCTTTGTGCAAAGGAAACATGGTTCCTAGCTGACTCATTCCTCCTCACCTCAAGAATTCAGAAGACAAAAATCACCCTTCCACTGAAAACCACAGTGCAATTTCTACCCCATTCAATTCCACACAGATTGATCTCTACAGGAGATAGAGCAAATGATCAGAATTTATTTCTCAGGTGCTTCAGACCTTAGCAAGATTTGCAGCAGCTGCTCTCCTCAGCCTTTCTTTTTGGCCATATTTTGCTGTTTCCATGTTTTCTGCATTCCACAACAATTCAGGTCCTGAAGCAGTCGTTTTGTAACAACCTTCACTCACACGTAAAGCAAACCATGCAGTACATGAAATTTAAACTCGGCCACTGTGGATTCTTCCTAAGCCTGGCATGCAAGCTAAAAATCTATATTCTGAAAACTGGATACTCACTTCTGCATCCATGTCCTTGTAGATGCAAGATTGACAGTAAGTTTTTGGTTTTGTTTTGGTTTTTTTCCCTTTTTATCCCACCCCTCTTCTTTCAGCTATGAGAATTCTCCCTTTTAAACTAGCTGGTCAGATCTAGATTTGGCAGTGGAAAAAAATCGTGACACGTATCATAAGCTTCAGCTCAGTAGCAAAGGTTTATGCCAGAGGCAAAGCTGCAGGCACAAATAAATAAATAAATTCAGGAGGCCTGAAAATTATATTGGTGTGTAATGTCAGAGTTGCTGTGGAAACCATCTTATGACTTCTTTAATACCTCAAAGGAAAAAAAAAAAACCCTTCTTGCCACTTTCTCTGCAGAACAGTATTTTAACTGATTTTAAACGACTGAGGAATTACTTGAAAGGCTCTGAGAGCTTGGGGTGTTCAGCCTGGAGAAAAGAAGGCTCTGGGGAGACCTTAAATCCCCTTCTACTGCCTAAAGGGAGCTCACAAGAAAGATGGGGACAGAATTTTTATCACAGGCCTGTAATAAAAGGACAAGATATCCTGGTTTTAAACTCGAAGAGGGAAGAGCTAAAACTTCATGAAAGGGAGAAATTCTCTATGATGGAGGTGGTGAGACACTGGAACAGGCTCTTCAGAGAGGCGGTGGGTGCATCATCCCTTCAAGGTCAGGCTGGACAGGGCTGTGAGCAGCCTGAGCTTGTTGAAGGTGTCCCTGCTCATTACAGGGGCTGCACGTGATGGCTTTTAAATGTCCCTTCCACGCCAAAAAAAAAAAACCAAAAACAACAAACAACAAACATTCTCTGATTCTATTAATCACTTCACAGAATGCAAAGAAGCTCAAAGGCAGCATAAAGCTCCTGCAAATTAGTTCTATTTTTTGGAAGTTTTTTTTTTTGAAAATAAAGATTTAAAAAAATAAAAAAAAAAAATTAGGAAATAACACACTTCTTCTTTCACAGTCCATGTTCAACCTCCTTGACAAAGTGACTTTGACAGCAGGTACATTTAAGCCTAGCTCTACAACCCCTGTGCAGGTTTAGCTTTATTACACTTGTTCAGGTTTCTGATCCTTGCTAACAAGCAGCACAATTTGTTCAAATGGCACTGCTTGTGCAGGGTAAGCTTTCTGGAATGAGCAAATTAGCAGAATCCTGCCTCATTTCTCAGCTGTGGACTGCTCTGCTGCCTTTCTTCTCTGAACCAGGTGGCTGTTGAACACTTTTGAGGAGGTTGAAAAGCTGTTCATACATAAAATGCGGCAGCTGAGTTGTATGGTCTCTCGATGCATAAACAGAATAAACCATTCTAAATTAATGTTATTCATTAATAAAAAGGCATATGACTGTTCTTGTATGCATCCTGGTAATTGTTAAAATTATAATATAGTATTTTACATATTAATTTATGGCACCTCATTGTTGCAATGAGTATGACCACAGTTAGAGTGTGTGCAATGAATTCTTATCATACCAAAATAACAGTGAGTGAAACGAAATGGTCATAACAGCTAAAGGAATACAGTCAATAAAATACCTCTTTTGACTTAAAAAGAATCTGGAGAGTATACACACTGCTTTATTTTTTCTTCTAGTACATATAACTTCACAGAAACCAATCCTCATTGCAGAGTCAGGGTGTTTTTCTTGCCCTTTTGCCTTCTGAAAATAAGGGTGACCTCTCATTTAACAGTTTCAGC
Source organism: Calcarius lapponicus (assembly GCA_039654755.1). NCBI lineage: Eukaryota > Metazoa > Chordata > Aves > Passeriformes > Fringillidae > Calcarius > Calcarius lapponicus. Next base: position 71,819,179 of record CM077481.1, on the reverse strand, counting down.
TTGAGACCAAAGTATCGTTCTACAACTCATTTGTGATGTAAAGACATTAAAAATTGTGCTTACAGGGAGTTTTGTATATTTTAATATAATCTTGCATGGCTTTTCACTGAAGACCAAACTTATGCATGAAATTGAGACAAATAAAATAAAATATTAAAAGTATTTCAGAAAAACAATTAGCGAGTCACGCTCAGAACTTACAACTGAAGTATGCAAAATGTAAATTATGATCAAAATAAGCCATAACAGAAGAAAATGTCTAAAAAAAGAGCAGATTTGTTTTATTCTGGTTTTTTTTTGCTTTCTTTCTAATAAGGATTCCCGTGTTTTTATCAAATGTAGAGAATATTTTCATTTTATCTTATAGATTTAAGGAATATAAATCCCTGCTGAAGAACCATTTTATGCCTATAATATAACATAATATATATAATATTTTGGAGCATTCCCCTAAAATTTCACTTATGAACAGGGCAACATGATAAATTTTGGGATTTTTAAAATAAAAGCAGTTGTAAACCTGTTGCAGAAAAACATTATTTCACTGTTAAATTTAGGATGATGCAGAGTTATAAGAACAATAATTTTCTCCCATTCAAGGAGGACCACAGTCCTCCTTCTGTTTTACTCCTCTTTCTGTATTTCAGCCATAAATATCAGAGTGCACTGAGTGATTTACCTCTAAAACTAAACCTGAGAGATTTCCTGCTTTATTTTGCAGCAAGCAGTGAAGATGTTGGTTCAGGCAGCACTTGGTCAAGGGTCTTGCTTCTTCTCAGAAGTGGAATAAATCACGTTCCTTTCAGAAGTGTTATTGTCATTCTGTGCCAAACAAACCCGTAACATTTCTGTTGCTGAGGAAGCTCTGGGCTGATGACTTACAGGATGGAATATTCTGTGAGAACTGGAAGAGCTCCACATTATGGATAGGTCTTACTGGAGTCCTTGAGCTTGTTCATTCCTTGTATCTGGGCCTTGAAAGGTTGTGCTCAGCAGTTATGAGAGGAAAACTCCTCCTAGAAACCCCTTATTTAGTGTAAAATGGTCCTCTGTCTACAGAACACAGCGACTTCTGGAGCAGCTGTTAATGACAGACTAGCTCCAAAGTTTTTCAGCTAATCGTGGAACCATAAAATTGTTCAGGTTGGGAATGACCTCTAAGACCATTAAGCCCAACCAGTAATCCAGCACCACTAACCCCTGTATTTTTGGGATCCCCTGTGGCAGGACGGAAATGATGAATCTGACTCCATGTTCTTAGAAGGCTGGTATGATTGATATGATTATGATGATATGATATGATATGATATGATATGATATGATATGATATGATATGATGATATGATGATATGATGATATGATATGATATGATATGATATGATGATATGATATGATATGATTGATATGATATGATATGATATGATATGATATGATATGATATGATATGATTGATATGATATGATATTAAGGAATGCTATACTAAAACTATACTAAAGAATAGAGAAAGGATACAAACAGAAGGCTTAACAAGGTAATAATGAAAAACTCATGATCTCTCCTCAGAGTCCCAACACAGCTGGATGGTGATTGGTCATTAAGTAAAAACAATTCACATGTGGGATAAACAATCTCCTAACCACTGTTCCAAAGCAGCAAAACAGGGAGAAGCAAATGAGATAATATTGTTTTCCTTTTTCTCTGAGGCTTCTCAGCTTCCAAAAATATGACAGTGACACCTGTCCCCAAGTGCCTGATCTCCATGACTTTTAAATCCATCCACCGATGGGGACTCCAAACCTCCCAGGCTGGACAGGAGGTGACTGAAGGAATTTTTCCTGATATCAGTCCTAAACCTGCCCTGGCCCAGCCTGAGGCCGTTCCCTCTGCTCCTGTCCCTGTTCCCTGGGGCACAGCCCGAGCCCCCTGGTGTGGTGTTGTGAGGGCCCCAGGACGAGGGGAGAGATGAGAATTGACTCCAAGCTCCCAGAAGGCTCGTTTATTATATTATGTTAAAAGAAAATTATATACTAAAACTATACTAAAGAAAGAGAGACATCAGAAAGCTAGAAAAGAATGAATAATAAAAACCCATGATAGAATGAGAGAGTCCGACACAGTTGGCTGTGATTGGTCATTAATTAAAAACAATTCACATGCTGAGTAAACAATTCTCCAAATCACATTCCAGAGAAGCAAAACAGGGAGAAGCTGAAGCTTCCCAGCTTCTCAGGAGAAAAAACACCACGGTGACACCCCCCGGCTGTGCCCTCCTGGCAGGAGCTGTGCAGAGCCACAAGGGCCCCCTGAGCCTCCTTTGCTCCAGGCTGAGCCCCTTCCCAGCTCCCTCAGCCTCTCCTGGGGCTCCGTTCCCTTCCCAGCTCCGTTCCCTTCCCTGGCCACGCCGCAGCCCCTCCATTCCCCGGCTGAGGGCCCAGAGGCGCCCCAGCCCTCGAGGTGCGGCCTCAGCAGGGCCGGCCCAGGGACGGGCCCTGCCCCGCTCCTGCTGCCGCCCCACGGCCGGCACAGCCCAGGGCCCATCGGCCTTTGGCCCCCTGGGCACCCCCGGGCTGTGCCCGGCTGCTGGCACAGGGCTGGAGCCCAGGACATCCCTCTGGCTGCCCTCAGAGCCTGGCAGGGCCTCAGAGGCCTGGGCACGGAGCCAGAGACACCCGTGCCTTCCATTGTAACCCATGGAAACAACAATTACTGAATTTGTTACAAGCCACAAGGGTTTGAGTAGAGTGTTAGTGAATTTATCACAGGGTGAAAATGGAGAATTTTGGGGTGTTTGGAATGGGGGCTCAGGGGGCAAGATGGAGGAATCTGGGCCTGTCCTGTCCTTCCTCCTGTTCCTTCTTGGCCTCCATCTTCTGCTGTGATGGTGGCGCTTTTGGATTGGTTTAGAGTAGAGACAGACTGTCTAACATTGGTGATAGGTATTGGGAAGTTATGGTAATTAAAGTACGCATAGTTTTTAGTATAAAAAGATAACACTGCCCTGAGGGCAGTCAGTGTGCCTCAACCCGACCTGCCAGACAGACCCTGGCAGGTCAGACAAAGAATGTTAAATGTAAGGGAAAAAAAAACAACTTTGAAAAGCAGAACCAATGCATCTCGGCTTCTTCAGTCTTGGGGCTGGGAAAAAGAGACTTTCTGACACCTGGGGGTCACCTCAACACCAGGGACCTCGTCCTCACAGCACCCCCAGGGCCTGTCCCAGCTTCCCAGCCCCTCTGCCCCAGCCTGGAGTGCCCCATGGCGTTGGTGTGACCCGAGGCAGGACCTGGCTCTTACCTCACCCCATTGACCTCATCCCATCAATGCAGCCTGCCCAGGTCATAAATAAAGATATTGAATACCACAGGGCTCTGTACTGGGGAGTACCACTAGTGAATTCCACTCACCGCTGGTCTTTAGGACCATCCACCCCGGGAGTGTTTTAACCAGGGAAGAGAACAGCTGTCCAAGCAATGAGCACATGGTTTCTCCAGGAAAAATCTGTGGGACACAGTGTCCAAGTCCTTCCTGAAGTCCTCAAAGCCATACAGACATGATCCACAGCCTCTCCCTCATCCCCTCAGCAGGTCACCTTGGAGTAGAATAAGGTCAGGTTACTCTCAGAAACAAAATATTTACGAGGTATATATCTTTTTCTTTACTGCACCAAAATCTGTTTGTCCAGCCAGAGCTACTTTGCTCATTGTCTTGTTTTGCACAGACCATTTTCTTTCAGCCTTTGATGGTTTTTCTTTCATTTCTGCCATGAAAGCTTAGTGGTTTTTGGGGTTTTTTTTAGGAATGAGAAAACACCAGACAAAACCTCTGGGAAATCTTTCAAAGTTGTGTGTGGAGACTGAGACAAGGAAGTGCTTTGCACTGATAGACTTGAACACTGCTTTGAAAGTGTCCTCCTGCTTCTCATGTCTGTTATGGTTTTGGCAAGAGGCATTCAATATAACTTTTCCTTTCTTTACATCTTCTTTAAAAAAGAAAGCAAAATGCATATATTTATTTGCATGCTTCAACAAGCCAGAAGAAAGTGTTAGCCCCCAGACACTCATCTCTGTCTTTCCCCTGACAATTAAAAGCACTTTGGAACCCATATTTTTGATGTCATTGATCCTTGCTTTCTGCAGCTTGAAGTGATTGAAAGATGCACTTTGATGTCCTGAATGCAAAGCTTGTCATATGTAGCTCGGCCAATTATTCAGAAAAACAAACATCCTAAGCTAGAGGTCCTCACATTGATTCAAATAAAATTATTTTATGGCAGTGTGCAGGTGTTTATCTGTGTGTGCAAGCTTATATCTAGGTGTCTGATTTCAAATTTCTTTCAAAATAAATGCTCTGGAATATAGATTACATTTGGAAACATATTTTATAAATATATATAAATGTATATGTAACTATTTCGGGTGTCTCAAAGGAGAACAAAGGCAGGCATTCTGTACAGCCCCATATTTAAGCATGTACATTTTACAAAGTTTCCTAATAGATCCTAATAGAAAATAGATATTTTCATTATCTCTAAAAGAGGAAAATTATTCATTTGGAAGGAGCATTAAAGCCTTGCTGCAGTGTGCTTTGGCTGGTTAATAGAGTCTCTGTTCTCAAACACTTGGAAAGTGGTAGAGGACACAGCAGCTGTTCAGGTACTTGCAAAAAGGAATTCTACTGTTGCTAAAGCATGATTAAAGGGGAAGGAGCTACTAGGCTTATTAGGCTTTATTAGATATCCCTTAATAAAGACCATAAAATCACAGAGCCATAGAAGGGTTTATGTTGGAAGAGACGCTCATCTCCTTCCACCTCTGCCATGGCAGGGACACCTTCCCCTGTCCCAGTGTCCAGCCTGGCCTTGGGCAGTGCCAGGGATGCAGGGGCAGCCCCAGCTGCTCTGGGCACCCTGTGCCAGGGCCTGCCCACCCTGCCAGGGAACAATTCCTCATTGCCAAGATCCCGGCCAGCCCTGCCCTCTGGCACCGGGAGCCGTTCCCTGGCCGCTGTCCCTGCGGCCCTTGGCCATTGTCCGTGTCCATCTTTGCCGCAGCCCCTCGGGGCCCTGCGAGGCCACCCTGAGCTCAGCCCAGAGCTTCTCCTGCCCGGGTGAGCAATGGCAGCCGTGCCAGCCTTTGCTGCCAGCAGAGCTGCTCCATCCCTGTGCCCACGCTGGAGCCTCCTCTGGCCTGGCTGCAGCAGCTCCAGCTCCTTCCTACAGGCAGAAAAGACCTTTAGATATTTAAGCATCAGTGGGAAAGTTGTGTTTGGAGTGTTGGGGATGTGGAGAGGCTGTTTTCCAAGTGGAATATCTGAGAGAAGATATGTATAGCAAATTTAGCAATTAACACATAGGCTTAGAGCCCTGATTTTGAGACCTTTGCATCCCAAAGGCTGCTCTATCTTGACAGCTGCTGGATTTTGCTTCATTTTATCATATTAAAGGAGGGAGGAAAAGTTCAACAATGAACGACATGTATAGCCCAACCAAAAATGACACATTCCAGTAAAATAAGTGTAAACGGACGCTCTTTTGCAAAAAAAAAAAAAATATAATGAAACAAAAAGAAATAGTTGCTTCTACTCCCCCTTTGAAATGAAACTTGTAGAAATGAAACTTCTCATGCTGTAGAACTGCATGAACAACCATGAGAAGTCCACAGTGGGTTTCCAAGCCCAGCTTTACCAAAAGCCTTGAAAACATTTCCATTGCTGGGTGGATAGGAAGTTGGAGAGTGCAAGTGAGACTGCAGATTTGAAAGAGAATCAGCTGTAGATAAATAATAAAGAAATGTTAAATATTAGCTTCTTAAAACAAGAAATTATCTAAATTTTCTGACCAATAAAAAAAAGCAGATGAGGATAAGCAATATCAGAAATACAAATCCTACAGTGTATTTTGCACTGAGTATCTCAAGGTCACTGGAAATTTTATCAAGAATTTGGAAAAAAAATTCTACTTACTTACTACACAAAATAAAAATTAAAACAGCCTTAACTATCATATGTTTCCTTGGGCATTTGATGAATATTTGGCATTCCCAGGCATTTTGAAAGAAAAGCCAGTAAAACTAATCTACAAAATCTGATAACATTAAAAAAGTGAAATAAAATGAAAGTTATTAAAGGACACATATAAAACCATAAAGGTCTCACACTAAATCTCAATCTTTGGGGATCACTGCAGCTGTGTGTTTGCAATTGGTATGCCATATTAACAATATGAAGTAATTAGATAAAGACCATAAAACCAAAAACTTCTGGGGTAATCTGAACATATTGAAATAAACTCCTAGCCTATCACCAAGGAAAGTAACACTATGAAAACAGCAAACATATTTGTAATGTCAGCTATAAGTGCAGAAATGGAGACTAGACTGTTAATAATATAGCTAGTAAAAGATAGACATGTTTATCTGAGCACTGATAATGCAGTTTATGATATACTTTATCTGTTGGGCACAAAGTGTGAAATGCTGTGGGGGAGCTAATAGTATGAAACATGATTAATCAACACACAGCAAGAAAAGCATCTGCTGTATAAAAAAGTGTCCACTAAAATGTTATATAAAGTGTGGTAAAAATTAAAATAAACAGAGCTGATAGTGAGATTGCTAGTGTATGGGATGTTGAATAAAGATGAAGGAAAAGGAGGTTAATGAATATAGATCAAAGCAAAATTGCATATTTATTGATGGAAATAATCTTAGCAAGAAGCCCAAAGCCACTGTGACAATGAAAACTGATATTTAGCATAACTGACAGTTTAACACTACTTTTCTATTGCTAGGATGTAATCCATGCACCCTACCAGAGAAAATCAATTACTACTAAACCATGTATTTGTGGCTCAGGAAAGGTGCTGCTTAAAAGAAAAATTGAGTAATCTGAATCCCTCTTACTTTATCATCTGTGCATGGCGCAGCAGAAAGATTCTGCTGCACAAGTAATCATATATATAATCCCATTACATCAGCTGTGACTATACATGAGTTACATGTATATTATGGCCTATTTTAAAATATATCTACTATTTGAAATAGGCTGTATGCATCAGAAATTCTGGCAGGAATTGGGGAGCCAGAATTTACAGATTCTGAGGGATGCAAGGAAATAAACACACAAACATTTGCTTTTTACTCATCCTGTTGCTTTTGGTGAAAGATTTTCTGTGCATAAATTTATGCAAGCGATTGACAATATACTTTAAATTTTATTTAACTGAAATTACAGCTTTAAAAAAATTAATTTGTATTTTTATTTAATCACATCTCTTTTATTTAACTTCATTTTTTGGACTTTTTTTTAATGGCAGAGTAGTCTCCCTGCTTTCAGCAGGAGGGGATTCCAGAGTGTGCTTCCAGAGGTGAAAGCTCAAGATCACACTTGGGCAGAGTTCTCCTCTGGAAATATCAAGTCTCCCATTGGCACAACAGTAATTGCTGCAATCCAGGGAATTCATCACTACAGAACTCATCAGTGTGCAATTACAAACCTGCTGGATGCCATATTATTTAGTGAGAAATAACTTTAAAATTGAGCTTAGAGACCCTTTTTGGTAACTTTCCTGGCAAGACCTGCAAGCCCTTAAACCTGGACAACTCAGCTCAGACTTGGAAGTGCTGCAGAGCAATGTGGTACACAAAGCCTGGTGGAAACACCTGAGTTCAGCTTCTTGCTGGCTGTAGAATTGAACAAACAAACCACTCTTCCAGAGCTAAAGAAATTAAAATATTAATGCCAACCTACCCACCCAGCAGGGAAAATTATGCCACTGATCACATCCTGGTGGTAGGTTTGAGATTAGGAATTTCTAAAGAGGAAATAAGTACAAAGGTGAAGTTGAATTTAATCAGATATGGTCAGGTGGATCTCATCTGAAACAAGAAAATAAGAGCAATTCTATAATTCAGGGAGGGAGAGAGGTTTGGGAAGAAAGAAGCTGGCTGCAAATGTCAAGAACTTTCCAGAAAGCTGAAGAGAGAGCAGCAGAACAGCTTTGTCTGTGCTCAGGAAACTTCAGGGTTGGAAGATGCCACTGATTTGGATTTAAAGAAGCTGAGAAGTCACCCGGTTAGGTTCACTTACGCTTCATGTAACACTGCAGATGCAGAGGCAATAAGTTTACATCAAGTAATTATTAACACAGAGATAGAGCTTATGCAGGTGAGATTTATGTTTAGATAACTAAATTTAGGATGACCCAATCTACACACCAGCACACAGAAAAGGACAAGGACGCAGCTCATCTGCTGCCATGCGCGTGTGTTCTTTGACTCATTGAGATGGAGGCAGTTTTGATGTCACAGCATTCCTCTTCCAAGAAATTCATGGGCACAGGAGAGTCCCATTGAATGGTACAAGCTCAGGTACATTTGGGGAGGAATGAAATTTTAATTTCACGAACAAACCTGTTCAACTTGTCCATTCTGGACAGAATAAAAAGCCTTGGTCTGTTTTATTTATTGGTAGAGGTAGAGCCAGTAAATCCCACTAAGAAAGAATTAATGTTCTCTAAGAGCTGGGTATAATGAACCCAGCTTTCCTAAGGAGAGAGCTACTGTTGGTGATTGATTTTCGTGTCTACACAGTTGCTAAGAGCTGTTGAAGTTTTACTCTTGGGCTGTGCAATTATAAATTCTCCTTTTCTCTCATTTCCAGCATTGCATGAGCTCAGCTTTCTTCACATCCAAGGTATTTGCAGCCCATCTCCTCTCATCTCCTTCCTATTTCTGTAAATAATAAAAAAATATAATAACATATAAGACCTCTATTATCTGTAAAATTGGGAAGAATCAAAAGTTATTATTGAAGGGGAGATACTGATAAACAGACAGTGATTAATAATTATGAAGAAAGCAATCCAAATATGAAAAGCAGAAATAGGAAAATAGGGAAGAATATGGTATATATTGTTCCTTTGACAATATAATAACAGTATAATCTCTGCTTGTCACCTCTCTAAAATCCACATTGCTAAACTTATTTCACAATAGCTAGTTTTTGTTTGCAACTTATTATATTTTCCAAATACTTCCAGTCTCAAGTTGAGATCCTTAAGTCATTTCAACAGTAATAGAGTCTTGAATATTTCTGAAAAACAGCCACAAGAATAATTTATAAACAGGAGTGAGGATCAACACTACTGTTAAAACCCATTTATATGAATTTATTTAAATACTAACTAACCATATTTGTATAAGATGGTTAGTTAGTATTTTTTTATTCTTCTTATTTTTTATTCTTCTTTATTCTTCTTAGTTTTAAGTACCTTTCAGGCTACTTTTCAATCAGTTTTGCCAGTTAATCTGGAATATGCAAGGATTTGACTTCAGCTGATTTCTATTTATTTTTAAACACACACACACATATATATATGAGAATGTGCCCTTCTGACTTTGCAGAAAGGACAAAAGGAGTGAAGGTATATATTTTTTGTAATGTTTTCATGAGCTCTCTATAAAGTTACTTTTATTTTAAGTATTATTAGACAAGACATTTGGAATAACATATTATACATCTTTTTCCAAGAAAAGATGATTGTTTCTTTCTTTCTGTTTATTAAGTTATTCTTACCGTCATTCTTACTTTACATACTTCATAATAAGACTCAATAAGTATGAAGGTAGGGCAGAAATAATGACATTTTTGTGTGCTGACATATTTTATTTGTTCATACAAGCACACTGATGGCATGAAAGCATGTGGATCTTCAAAAACACTCAGTTTTAAAGGTTTTGTTTTTTTCTTTCAGGTGCTCTTTCAGGACTTTGGTGTTAAAAGTCCTGTCCCTGAGACAGGAACTTCAAATCAATACCGAGGCATGTTCCATGGATGTGCTCTCAGCTGCTGAGATCCCCTGGGCAAGCAAAACTTGAAGGTGACAAAAAAATGAAATGGAAGAGCTGGCATGGCAGGCTGGGTTCATCCCAGTGCAAAGTGCATTTGGAATACAACAGCTCTTTTCTAATCTCCACTTTGATGCTTTCCCACCAAGAGCTTCAGAAAAGGGTTACTCTTGGCTCAAGTGTGTTGTCCTAATATTAAAAGAACGGTAGGATGGAGATATGTTGCAGTTTAAAACACAGGGAATAGTGTAATGTTTTACTAAGCATTATTATTGCAATTTGTTATTATTTACAGAAATTTTAGATCTTGCTTCAAGAGCTGAATAGTCACACCTTCTCTCAGAAGTGCTGCAAAAGGCCTGTTTTGGTGAAAAATGTGCCTGCACTTTTCCATAGGGCTGCAAAATTCTACAGGAAGAATAATTAAAGAGAGCAAGCTTCATTAAATACAGAGGCTGACACTGCAGTCAAATGGCTGCATTTAGTGGCAAATTGTGCCTTAATTTTCCTCCTTCTCATGCTTGTTGCAGACATAAAAGGAGATCTTTTTCTGGCAGAGTTTCTATCTGAGAGACTCATTAATCCTCTTTCTTACCTCTAAGAAAAAATAGATTAGGCTTACCTCTTTCAGAGGCAATCAGAATTTAATATATGTTATTGTTTTCACTTTTTTTTTTAAATTATTTTTGTATCAGCTGGGATCTTTGTTGGACCTCTCTGCTTGTTTCTCATTCAAAGAGTGTAGAGGACTTTGTGAAGACTGCAGCTCTTTAAACTTGTGTAGGTCAAGACCTTTAGGATTAATAAGGGGATTTAAGGTCTACACTCTAACTGTGATTGTATCCTCCATTTCATTGTACTACATGAATGAAACATCATGATAGACAAGGTGTAAATTTGACTCTATATTTAATATTCTGTGTTTTGTAGAGCTGGCTCTGACATAAACCCGAACTGTGACCAGAGTTGCCAAGCTGTGAGCAGAGATGTGAGAACAATTCTCATGTTTTCTAACCCTGAGCAAGGATTCATCATTCTCAAAGCTCTTGATGTGAGCTGTCAAGGGGTGGATGACATAAAATATAATATTATTTACATAAAATGTGAAATTTTAGAAATGTGATCTGTGCAAGAAATCAAGTACCTGAATCCACAAAAGCATCAGGTTCAGTTTTCATGTGCATGAAATACATGAAGTCAGCAGTAAATGTGCTAAATATTCAGTATATTAATAAAATCCTAAAAGATACTGGAAGGAAATCTTCCAATTCTTTATAAATGTTTTATTGCAGTAAAATATTTTCATCATCATCCTTTCTTCTTCTTTTCTTCTTCTTCTTCTTCTTCTTCCTCTTATTCTCATGATCAACATCATCATCATCATCATCATCGTCATCAATATCATCATCAAAACTGGGTAGCACATAGATCATGAATAAGAAAGGTAACTAACCACTCTGTAAAATAATCCTGTGAAAATACAGTGTCATCATAGCTGGATGCATCTTTAAAACTGTTTTGTAGATACACAGGATCGAATCATCAAAATCAGTGTAATTCCTTCAGTTCCACCTCTTTTAAAAAAATAAGTATTTATTACATCTGAAACTTTAATTTTTAGAATTTTAATTTTTTTACATTTCAATTTTCGAAACATAACTTACAGTGAAGGCATCCTCTATACCAAATATCTGACAAATGTATAATTTTACGACAAAAAACCCCTAGGAAAGTTAAAATACGTCATTGCTTTGAAAAGAAAAACTGCAGGAAAAAAATGTAGAGACTTATACCTATTTTGATAATCCTTTGATAATTTCACACTAGATATTACATGCATCAAAACCTTTGCTTTTTGCAAGTTTTGTTCTGAAGAACAGAATTTTAAACTCCTTATCTTTCTGTCTGTCCATTTTGCAAATCTTTTGGACATTTGAGCACCTAGTAACTGAGGATATTATGGTGGGAAAGCCTGCACCATATGTGATCTGCAGGTGGCACACGGTGGGATGGATGCTCTCCAGAACTTCAAAATAAATCCACTAATTGCTCAAATCAGTTTTAAGAAGTCTTGATTGTTCAGAATCTACTCTATTTTGCTCTCACTTTCAGGGAAAATAATCATATCAGTGATTACAGTAGTGCAAAGTATTATAAACTGATTATAGACACACACACAAACACACATATTTTGTATGTATATATAAATAATATTTTATATATATATAAATATAAAATTTAGTGAAAAAATGTCTGTAAATTCTAATCTGTTATGTTACTCTCAATTTTAAAAAACAGCCTTTTTACTACTCATAATGACATCTTACAAAATTAGCAGTTTAATTTTATGCTAGGAAAATGAAATCTATTAGTTTCTTCACACAGCATAACATTCTACTCCAGAAATGTTTTATTAAAGTGTTATTTCCTTTTCACAAGATCCACAATTGTTTGCCATGTAAAGTAAAATCTATTATCACAGAAAATAACTTCTTTAATGATTTTACAGTCTATTACATTTCTTCTTAAAAGACAAGACAGTCTTTATTTCTTTCCTTGAAACTGAAAATTAATTTACAGAGGAAATTATTTGTTGGTATTTAATAAAGAAGTTGAAACTTGGATCAAAAACAAAGAAATCTGATTTGGCTTTAGAACTCTTAATTCCAGTTTTGGCAGCGCTTAAAAATGTTAAAGAATGGGGGGGGGGGGAAAGCCAAAACCTAGAAAAAGAAAATTTCTTATAGTGTCTTCATCATAGTAAGCGATTCCCTACCACAGAGAGTGCTTTGAAATATTATGTACCTGAGACTGGGGACTTATCTGTGTTTTGAAGCTCATTTTCATCATGTTAACCAAGTCTAAAATATTAAGATATTCTCAGATATACAGTTGTTTTGTTTAGAATTAATAGTAAATACAGTGTAGTTTCATCTAGCTCTACCAGTTTTGTCTTTTTTTTTTTTTTTCAGCAATAGGACAATTCATGAGCACTGTAGTTAATATTTTTGATTTTTATTTTAGTGAAAGTATTCTAGAATCTTAAGTTTTTTGGTTAGAAGTACAGATTGGCAACACTAACAAAATAAAGAGTTAACTTTTTTTTTTTTTTTTTAACCATTGTGATAAACCTCTGAAATAGGAGATTATATTGGGAGATAAGTAAAAATTCACTCTCTCTACCAGAGTGCACTGAGTTTGCCTCACTACTTTTGCATGACATTTAGTTGATTTACCTGGTTGTGTTAGCAAATTGTTTTGCTGAACTTCTTATCAATAATCTGTGTGAGTTATTGAAAATTTATTCCTCTAAGGCATAATAATGAAACCTGTGACGAAGGCTCTTTTAAGATCAAGATGCTGTGGGGGATCTCTCAATATTGTGATTACAGGAGCTCGCTCTAATTGTAACAAGAAATCAATTATTTTCATTTTTTTTACCCTTTCTGGTAAAGGGTTTTACTGTGGTTCTGATGTAAGAGATGAAGTTCACCTGAACATATGCAATTCCTTCCCTGTACATCCCAAATCCCTAAGAAGCTATTGATCTGAAACCTGACATTGAAGTAAACTTAACTGTGCAACAAAAATTAAATACACTTTCAGTAATTGCGAAGTTCTTCAACTGAAACATTTTATTGTGATCCATAGAGCTTACAACTCCAAGATATCAAAATTAACTCTTGTACAAAAGCAGGCTTTTGTATTTTTCCAAATTGAAATAAAGTATTAGCTTTAGAAAGAAAAGACAAAATCAACACATGTTCAAAACCATTCAACAACCCAGAATGCTCCACAGTTCAGGTGTTCTGTTAAAATGGTAGAATTTGCTGTTAAAATGCATAAAATGCAAAATTTATTTCCAATCCATGTTATGTGCCTTCAACTTCTTTTCATCTGGTATTTTTGTACTTCAAAGTGCATCATGGTCTTATGTTTTTCCCAAATATTTTTTTTCTGCAAAAAGATTAAAAATTTACTACCCAGTTGTTTTGAACCTTTCTACATTAAATAAAACTCATTGGAAGTAATTCATCACTTGAGGTTAAATGCTGAGACCAGCCCTAGAAAGGGTAGAGATGTTGAGATCTACCCCAGACAAATTTCTATGTAAATTCTAGGTGATCAGAAAGACTTGTTAAAAAATATTCTAGGACTTGGGGAAAATATAAATTTTGACATTTCTAAGTAATTTGTCTTTCACATATAATTATATAATAAAAAAAACTTTGTCACAAATCTTCAATTAATTTGCCAAAATCCTTTCAACAAACACTTGTTTTTATTGGCATTTGCCCTAAGTTCCTTATATTGTTTACAAATTGTATAAAAAATCAGAACACCAGTTTAAAAATATTATCCCATCTTTCCCCCTTTGTTGATAACGAGTCATGTATATCATAAATTAAATAAATTTATTTCTGAATTGTCTATCTAGTTCTCTCTTGTAATTTCAGGTGCACTCTTCAAAGTTCTTTTCACCTGCTTGAGAGAAGAGGCAACCACATTCTTGTTTTTAGCACATCTTTACAATAGGATATGAAAAAAAAAAGATTTTTAAAAGTAGTTTTGAGGCTGCCTCTACCACTCCAGAATTTATTTTTTAAAGGGAGCATAGCAGAGTGATTCAGATGGGTATATTCTCTAAAAAAGACATTATAGACCTTTTCTCTTTCAGGTCTTCTTGCATAAAAAGCAAAATAAGCTGAAAACAAGGTGAAAGTACTTAGCACCACCTCAGACTGAGTGGAATAAGTCTAAATATGCTGAGAAACCAGAAAAGACATCTGTAAAAATATTCTGCAGTTCATAACAAAATCTGCAGTGTCATGACAATCACAGGCCCACTATCTCAGGAAAATATCAGAGTAAAATGAGTAGGTAAAAAAAGGTCATTTATGGCTGGGTTTGAATCAGCAAATGCATGCAAGAGAGATCCTTTTTGGTTTTTTTTTGTCTGGACTTGGGAAAAAAACAGTCTCCAGGCACAGACCATGCCTCTTTATTCACCTCAGAGGTCAAATTTTATTTCAATTAATTGCTCAGGAGAAGAAAGGAATGAGGGAGGAAAATAAAACTAAAATTATTTTTCAGGATCACTGCCTTGTGGTGGTGTAACCTTCCAGACCACTGAGAATAAATGTCTCAGAAAAACAAACGGTGGCAAATGTGATTTTGACCTATGTCAAAACTCCAGATAATGTACTGTATGATGTTCAGATATTCACCATAATCAGTAAAGAGATTGATGACATAAAGAAGGCTAAGAAAACTGTGAAAATCTGTTTTTTTAAAAGTTGATGTCCTGAATCTTTTTTGACTGAGGTAAGCTGTTCTCAACCAAAATGTTCACTTGCCTTACAATTTGAGAGACTGAGACTCAGCAGATAAATATATAAATAAATCAATCTTCCTTATTTTGAAAATAATTGTGTGTTGTTTTTGTTCAGACAAGGGCTTCCATTTCTCCAGTCACCTACTAACAGCAACATTGAAATAATGGCTCTAATGGTAGCAGTTTTTCATAATCTTTACTTTACAAACCTTTGTATTCTGGTGTTAGAAAAGACTATGGTGCTTATTTCTAGGAGGATCACAAAAGAAAAATAAACCATAAAAGAAGGAAAAAAAACCTAAATCCCTAACCCCAAACCAACAAACTAACTGACCAACCAAAACAAACAAACTCAAAGCCCACAAATCCAAACAGAAAAATTTAGTTCTTGATAAAAAGGGTATTTTTTCCTTCCAAGGAAATGATTCCTTTTGTTTGTTTCAGTAGTTAAACTTCTTAAATGAAAGATTACAAGTGATTTGAGTGAATTGGGTAAATCATAGGTCTTTTGGTACCTATTGAAACGCTGTTCACCTTTGTTTGGATAATTTCTCTGTGCAGCTGTCAGGACATTATAAACCATCACCTAAAAGACAGCAGTCCATCAGCCATGAAGAAAATTTCTGCAGACAGTAGAAGGAAACAGTCCTGGAATAATTTAATCTGATGTAGTTTTTTTTGTTTGTTTGTTTTGGTTTGGGTTTTCTTGCTTTGCTGTTGTTGTAGTTGTTGTTGTTGTTGTCTTGGGTATTTTTTTTTAATAGGGCAAGAAAGAAAACAAACTAACTTTTTCACCCAAAAAACTGTGTAGTGAAGGTTGCTGCATCCCATCGCATCATAAACCACAGAAGTTTAAAAAACTTTTGTGAGATTTTTGTTTCAGAGCCGGCTTTATCTTTTTCCTAGTAAGTGTTTGGTAATTTCCTGGCAAAGAGTGGGCACATTGTTAGTTATTTTTAAACTTTCATATAAATTAATACAGATTCTTTACCTGTTCCCTTCTAAGGACCACCTGGACTGTATCTGATTAAATTGTCAGGCATATAATTCTTAAAGACTGCCCTAATAATAAATCTAAATTTACATCAAATCTTTATGAGCATTACTCTATTATTCTGCTACCATATTGATAGACTTATTACAGCTTAACCTTGGCCTACATTACTAACTGAAGATTTTATTACAATAAATAATTCAAATGATTCTGCCACATCCATACCATTATTTTTGTAAGCTCATTATTAATTCTGTGTAACAGCTTACATACTACAGCTGTAACTGGTCCTTAACATATTGCTGTCAAAAAAGCATATTTTTAACAGGTAGTTTTCTTAATATCAGGTTTATTGATTTCTTAAGCTTTTCCTCTGAAAGCTAAGGGCAAATCTTTAGAAATAAAATTAAGGGTGCTCTATTTATATAAGGAAGTGATTTCTGCCTAAACTTCAGATTTTTTTTAGGAAACTGAGGAAACCAGAGCCTTCTACTTGTGTTAAGGGTAGAAATAAATAGCCACAGTCTTTTACAAGTTCCTTGTCACAGATGAGCAGGAGAAAAATTGATGGTATTACCTACAGTCTTGCTTTTTGAAGAAATACAATGAAAATATATTGTCACAAGCCTTCAAGTCTTAGTGTTAACACAGGGAAAGTTCCCTTATTGGAGGGAAAAATATTTATCTCGGCTACACCCTTAAAGCACTTCCTTTATGAAGAAAGGAAAGAACAAAAGAGAGCCGCAAACAAGCAAACCCCCAATCTGAAATACATAGATTTTTTAAGTGCAGAGGAGTGTCTGAACTTCACTGGATAACCTCAGCAAGGTTAACTCAAACATTTTATAAAGAGTATTTTAAATAAATACTGGTTCAGTATAAGCTCTGTTTTTAACTCTCAATAAAAAAGAAATTTCCTGTCATGCCATCTCCCTTAAGTTAGGCAATGGTGATTCATTGGCTTCTTTATTTTAAATACTGGAGAAAACTGACCTTGCTTTTTTTCTTCTAGAGCACTGCTACCAGTTTCCATCCTTAATTTTATTAACATTTTCTAGCTGAGAGGTTTTTGTTCATTCAGGATAATGTAACCTCCATTTTGATTTCCCCAGTATTTATATTGATGCTATTCCTGCACAGTAAATATTACTTTCTTTTTATCAAAGCTCACAAAGATTAAATCTACAGCACTGTGTCCAGGGAAAAAAATATAACATTAGTCTAGTATCATTTAGCTTTGGAAAACTCCTGTCTTATGAAGTGGCATTTCATACCCGATGCAGCATGAAATGAATTTTAATAGTTCCCCTAGTGACATTAGTCAAAAGTAATTGTTGAAGATAATTTTAGTTGAGTGGAAATCCGCATGAACTGTAACAGAGTTAATTTTTATTTTTTTATTATCTACGAATTGATCATTTTAAAAAAATGGAAAAAGAAATCACTGGATATGTCCTGTTTGTGGTACAAACTTCCTTCACTTAAATCCTGGGCCACTTTGGGGTTAATTGTGTTAATTTGAAGAGTATTCTAGTAGAGTCAATCTCTTAATTCCTCCATCTCTGTTTCCCAGCTGCTGTTTGACCACATCCAGTTGTTGACTGCTGTTGAAACTGCACAATGGAATCCCAGAATTTACATAAAGTTTGTTAACCCACATAGGATTATTGGAATGTTACTGTCTGTGGTCCACAAAGTGCTAAAATGAAACAACTTAAATAATAGTAAGTGGCCTCCTAGCCACTTTTAGACATTTTTCTATTTCCAGGCACTTTTTTTTTTTTTTTAATCTAACATTCTAAACTGCAAATGTTCAGTAATGGAGTGAAGAGGGAACTAGGTGGCTGTAAAAAGCTTTCCCCCTCTACCTCAGATTACACATATTTGATACCAGCCTGGGCAAATTTTGCTCTTCTTTACCTTAGCAGTTCAAAAATTACATGAAGTTGAAAACTGCATTACTTAGACTAAACATTTAAAATATATATTCCACCACATGAAATGCAGTAAAAAAATAAGAAAGGAAAAAAAAAGGAAAAAATAAAAGAAAAAAAAAGGATTCTATACATCAGTTGAAACACAAACATGAGAGAGAATGCAATTTTTGCTAGGCTTCAATGGAGTATGAGAAAGCAAAGAACAAAGAAACAAAACCATGACAAAATTCAGCCTGGATGAAGATGGATCTGCTGTTGGATCCTCAACTGTGCAGTTTCTACATATGCCTGATGTCACAATACCTTCCCACCACAAAGGGTTGAGAGGGTTTCTCGAAGCAGACCATGCAGCAAAGAAAATGCATCCTAAGTTTTTCCGGATTCATCATTTTTGGGGAACAGCTATGGATTCACATCTCTTTGTGGAGTGTATGAAAGACCATTCACTGGTTTTGTTTCATTCTATTTGACTGTAGAGAACCTGTGTGAGTGCAGTATAACAGACAGAATTATAAAATCACAGAAATTAGAGATTCCTATGGTGCAGATTCATGGGATACAAATTTCCTTATTTTTTTCTAAGGGAATCTTAAGATTTACATGAATTCCACATGTTGAGATGTTTGCCTTGCTTCATAAGCTGAGATTGCAGTGTAACAGAATGCTCAGTCACCTTTTCAAATGCAGGCAGGGTGTTTTTCATTATGTATTTTGGCCCAAATGTACAAGCATATAGGACTAGTTTTATAGACACTTGTCTGTGTTTGAGGAACATGTTAAATTCCTCTCATGATTTCTGAATTTTGTTGTTTAAACACCAACAAACCAGAACAATAAAACAAGCTACTAATATCAAAAACATAATTTGCCTCCAAATTCTATCATTAGAATAAATAAGTAGTTGTAGTTTAAAGGATATATAATTATTGCAGGAAAACATCTTTTTAACCTTGACAGAAGACACTTTTCATGCAAAAGGAAACTTTACTATCAATCAGAATCTGCATGACTGAGAACTTATTTTGATTAGTCCCAGTATATGTCCTTAAATGCATGTATGAATGTAACTTAAGGCTTTTTTAAAACTTGACAAAACAAATTGCATTGGACCTATTATAGTGAGGTTTGGGCAAAGCATTAATGTCTTTTGCCTTTAAATTTGAAAATCCGGTTATCTTTTCCAACTTCCAGACAATTCTCAATCTGTCACCTTTTGTTTGTACTTGCCTTTCTTTTTTTTGTTTTAAGAGTAATTGAGAGAAAAAACATTCTGTTATTCTGTGAAAATTCTAGAAGCATACATAATAAACATTTTGCCTAATGGACGGTGATAAATTAGACTTACATTTTGCTCATTTGGAGTCCTTACAGGATATTATGAAAAGAATCTTTAAAATATTTTCAAAGGTTTTCGTGTGGCTTCTCCTGTCCAATTCTATTCCACCATTAGGATGTAACATTATTCAAATATTTTCTGCTGAAATAACTTCAAAAAAAGCTTGAAAAAGACACAACATGTATAAATTATTTTATTTTATAGTGGCTCTGATTTCTCCTGCTGCGCTTTTCAGCCACATCCAGAACCTCTCTGTAACATTAATTCTGTTTGATCTCAGAGGTAGTTTCAGAGAATCACAGAAGCATTTATGTTAGAAAAGACCTCTGAAATCATCAAGCTTAATGATTGACTTATCACCCCCATGTCAACTAGACCATGGCACTGTATTTCCAGTAATTTTTTGAACTTCAGACTTGGACTTTCCAGAGTAATTTCTTCTGGTTCTGTAATTTTCTCTGGTTCTATCACCTTTCTTTCTTTCTCCCTCTTTTATAATGGAATGTTTACTAACCCTGTTTAACCTCCTGGCTGTTCTACTGCACATTTACCTGATTGGTTTTTACCTAAGAGGGAGGAAAATAATGGTGCAGACTTGCCTCTAGCTGGTTGTACTTTTCTCAGGATGCTCATGAATTCTTAATTAAATTGGGAAACAGATCAAAAGCACAAATTGTTTATGACTCTGCACTTAATTTCTAAAAATTAGGAGTCTCCTGCAAAATTAGTGAAATTTAATATAAACAGGACATAAATTGTGCAAAGGTCACTAAATATTTTAAGATGGGTTCTGTAGTTTTACTGGTTCCAACTGTATCTTTAGGTCTGTGCTTGGTTTTTCTTCTGTCTTTTGTATAGTTACTGTTTTTTACACAGCAAATAGCCAGTGCACATGCATAATTCCTTGTACATAAGTTCTCAATGAAAATTTAAATCAGAAATATTTGTTTAATGCACTTAAATATCAAACCTTAAAAAAAAAAGGAAAAAAAAACCCACAAAAACTCACATACACACAAAGAACCTTAAAGTTCTTTGCTTTAAATAGAAATTGAACTTTGGATACTGTAGACCATAATCAAAAGCATCCATCTGCAAGACCAACTTGAGCATTTTAGTTATAATTTACAGGTCATTGGCTCCTTCATTACAGGCAGCCCTTGGCAAAAGCAGTTTCTGATACAAAGGCACCTACAGTAACCAAGATGCAGCAGTTCCCCTCTGACTGCAGGGTTGGAACATGCACTTAATAAACATTTACATTCCAACTTGATCTTGCTGAAGAAAAATCAGCTCCTGCTGGGAAAAGGAAGTGAAGGAAGGGACATATAAAACCAGGCAAGGGCCTCAGTGCATTTCAAAGAACCATATTTTGCAACATTAAGCTTTAGTGCCACTGGAGACCCATAGTGTTTTTATGAGCAGAATACTTTTTTGGAACACCAAATGTATGGAATGGGAAAATTTTCACGGCACCTGATTTCTGAGAGAGTAAGATAAGCAATGTACTTCATGATCAGTAATTACTTGCATTGATGTCATTCTTTTTACAGTTTCACTGAAAATTCCGAGTATTTTTAGACTTTTTTTTTTCTTTTTTTCACCAAGCAAATTCTGCAGCTTAAGGTAGGATAAAAATAAAAGCAAATTACTGCGCATTGGAGAGACAATATTTTTTGCAGCTTGAAAACAACTTCACCTGCATATGCTCTGTTCCACAGCTTCAGGAGGTAACAGATGTGAAAGGCAAGCAAAGCCACAGTCCTGGTGAGGATGCTCTGTGAAAGGAAGGCAATGCTACATCATCAAAAAAATCCCCCTGTATTATTCAGCACATTCCAGAGGTCACAATACTTGTGCTTCCACTGTGGGGATTAAATTTTAGACAGCAACCAGAGTTTAAGTAATTTTTAACTCTCAGTCTTCATTTTCTATCAAATTTCCTCTTTTTGCATGCGTGTGTGAAGACCCCGTATAAAAATTTGGTTTCATTTTGCTATTTTTCTTTTTAACTAGATCACCCTGAGTCAGGCATATCAGATATTCTATCACATAAACTTTACAAACAAGAAGAAAAGTTCCGTGACTCACACAGATCTGTCCACAATATTTCATGTTTATGGAGTGTCAGACAGGGTCACAGGATTGGACATAAATGATGAGATTTTTCATGTCCTTTACTTCAGGATTTTTCTTAATTATTAGTGAAATAGCGCACAAATGTCTGCTAATACAATTTTTTATCTCAGTTTTTGCTGCATAGACAGAAATCACCACTTTACCTTACATTTAGAAAGAAACTTCAGAATGGGATTTTTATGCAGAATAGAAATTCTATTTTTTGAAAGATGTTAGATTGTTTTCTTTTAAAATTTAAAAGTTCCATTGGAATTAAAATAGGAACCAAACTGTGAGCAAGTCCTTCAAAAACTAAAATTTAAAACATTCAGCTCCAAAAATATTCTTGTACTCCAGACTCTGTTCCGTTCCAACAAATATGTAGAATTTTTTAACATTCTTTATCACATGCGGAGTAATACACACCTAAAAAGTGCATTCAAAATACTCTATTTCATCTTCATAGCTAGAATTCATCTGAGAGAGATTCAGATTTTAAGTAAAGTCATAAACTGAAAGAAAGATATTTTAAAACCTGAATATCTGTTTGTGACACTTACATTGCAGTATATAAAAATAGAAAATCTGCACCAAGGATCTTAAATATTGTTAAGTTTTGTTCTTGAATTAACTCTAGGGTTAAAACCATTCCACTCATTCTGCACCTCAGCGTATTCACCTCATTCTTATGAATCTGTTCCTGTGTTGACTTTGCACTTTAAATAAAAGGTATTTACAAGTTTTTATGACATTTTTTTCTGTAAACATTGCACCTGTCTCTACTCAGCCTTTGGATGCCTCCGAAATGCAATTTTTCTTTTTTCTTTTTTTTTCTTTTTCTAATTTTTTTTTAATTTTAACATCCATATATATATATATATATATATATCTATATATATATATATATATATATATATATATACACACACACACTTTTGGACAGTGTTTTAAATAAACAGTTTCTTGTGATGTCTGGCTTCAAGAGGGGAAGGAGGTGACCACCCAAGGTTTGCCCCTCTGCAGATCACCTCGTCATCTGACCGCACCCTGGAGAATCTGCTTGCATGGCCAATCACCCAAACTTTCCTTTTTTTATCACCTCAAGGCGCACAGCAGATACTGTCAGCATTGCACTGTAAGTCACTCATGACACAGAATTAATTCTTTCAGGCTCTTTGCCCTGAAAAAGGAAAGTAGTAAGTATCAGGTCAGGCCTAGGTCAAGCATTATTCAGTGCAGACAGTGGTAGATGATGCGGACTAGCTGAGGATAAATTTTTCAGACAGTCAAGACCCCGTTGCAGCTTCAGGTTTTTCAGACAGTCAAGAACACTTTGCAGCTTCAGAATTTTAGTCAAGACCACTTTTTATCTTCAGACCTGACCCTCTGCTCCAGCCAGTGTGGCTGTGGGGCAGTGGATTCCCCGAGTGTGAAAGCTGGGGCCTCTGAGCCCCCAGCTAGTCAGGG
Organism: Calcarius lapponicus; assembly: GCA_039654755.1. Lineage (NCBI taxonomy): Eukaryota > Metazoa > Chordata > Aves > Passeriformes > Fringillidae > Calcarius > Calcarius lapponicus. Next base: position 71,796,147 of record CM077481.1, on the reverse strand, counting down.
TTGTGAATGCCTCCAGCCGAACTGGTTTCCTTTGGTTTGTGAAACTAACTAAAAACTTACCAGGAAGCACGAGATTTTAAAATAGTAAAGCTGTTATTTTGGGAGGAAACAGGATGAGGAGTGCTGGGTTAGCCAAGGGCGAGGCGAAGCGGGGCCTAGCGGCAGGCTGCCCTGCCTGCTCCAGCAGGGAGGCCAGAAATTTGTCCTTGTAGGAAAACTCCAGCTTCTCCCATCTGCTTCAGCTGATCTAATTCCTGGTGTGAGCTGGCATGAGGGCATAAGGCTTTTTGGAAGGTGAGGCCTAGTGAAAATAGGGGACCAGTGGCCCCCTGAGAGTGTCTCTTCCTGAGATGTGGTTGTGCTCAGGTGGGGCTGGGCTCTTTCTCCAGGCAGCACTGACAGAACCAGGGGACAGAGTCCCATGCTGGACCAAGGGAAACATAGGTTGGATATCAGGGAAAAGTTTTTTACAGAAGGAGTGATAAAGTTCTGGAATGGCTGCCCAGGGAGGTGGTGGAGTCACCATCCCTGGATGTGTTTAACAAAGCCTGGATGTGGCACTGGGTGCCAGGGTTGAGTTGAGGTGCTGGGGCTGGGCTGGACTCAATAATCTTGAAGGTCTCTTCCAACCTGGTCATTCTGCAAATTCTGTGAATTCTTTTCTGCCTGGTTTTAAGTAACCCCTTAGGAAGGGCAACATGGCAGGCTTTAATTTTCTCATATGAGTTCAGGAATTCCTGTCCTGCTTTGACCTTTCCTTAAGGATAAGCAACTAGACAACCAAAAGAAAGCAACAACACAAAAAGACCCCAAACCCAAAAAACAAACAATCAATCAAACAAACCCCAAGCCATCAAATAAAGAGAAAAACTCAAACCAACCAAAAAACACCCAAACAAACCTAAACAAATAAGAAAAGACCCCCATACAGATTTCTTGGCAAAGGTGCTGTTTTCTGGGATGATCTTCAGCTGATTAAGCAGCAAAGATGAGCTGACCATACCAATGGAGCAAGTTTCTGGGCTACAGAATATACTTCAAAGTATATTCATATTTTTGTCAGCATCAATTGCCGTGTCCCTCACCTAACTACATGATAAACCTCAAGCTGTGTAATTGAACCTTAATGTTGTTTTATTTCTGTAGATGCCAGCCAACTTAGTCATAAAAGAAATGTCTCTAAACTTCACAGTCTGCAGACATTCCTACTTCCCAGAGCTTATATTTTCCACTCTTCCAAAATGAAAAAAATCAATGGTACTCAATAACAACAGGGTTCTTAATTGATTAGAGCTCCAAAACTTCTCACAGACTTTCTGGAAGCTTCAGAAATTGAAGTATTTGGATATTAAATTATGAACTCTGGACTAGATATAGTGTGTTTCTTGAGGGGATTTGTGCACATTTGAAAATTGGGATGCCACAAGATGAAGTACGACAGTGAAATATCCTTGTCAGTTTGCAGACAAGGGTCTGGCAGAGTATAGAAGGGAATCATCCAGGAAAAACTGAGTCTTTGCCTTTTCCAACTGAGCCGTTATCTATAATTTTCTCTGTATATTTGGTATGCAACTGGGAAAAAAGTAATTGACAGAATTACCTGGGTTTACCTATAAAACTTGGTCTCTAATCAAGCACATTGAGTTATTACTGTTAATACACCATCACAGTTTTCTTTGCCAATCTTTTGTGATTTGTGTTGGGTTTGGTTTTTTTTTTCCCTATTTTCACTTTCATTTAATCTAATGCTGTTTAAAACACCATCATGAGAAAAAGTACACCTTCTAAAAAGTACAGCTTTAAAAACCCTTTAAGTTTTGATCTGTCAGATTATGAAAGTTTTGCTTCAAGGTTCTGGCTTAAATAGGTTGTTGCAGATGAAGAACTGGAGAGCATTAAAAAAATCTAACTATAGAACTGACAACCACTTTCATAGATTGAATAGTTCTGATTAAAGATAACCAGAAGTCATAGATCAAATACGATTTGCTACATTATGTGATTCAGAATAAAATTTAACTTTGTTGAGGCAAAGCACAAAATAAATTTACTCTATGTTCAGGAAAATAAATGAAAACTTTTTTTCTACTTCCATTATAGGTTATAGGCATGCATATGAAAGACATATCAAAAAAAAACCCAACAAAAACCCAAACCAAACCAAAAACCCAAAGCTCCAAAAAACCAACCCCCTCAATAAACAAAAAATACCCACTCCAAAGCTAAACAAACATAAAAAACCCCACTAAACAAATGAACTCCTCCCAACCCAGCACCTCCTCAAACAACAAAATGAGAAAACAAACAAACAAATGAAAAACCACCAAAAAGCCCTACCAAAAGAAACCCAAAAAATCCCACCACACATTGGGAGCAGATCTGATTCCGTATCATAAACAAGCACTAAAACAAAATTTCAGTTGAAAAAAGAACCACCAATCAGATGTGAACTTACATTATTTTTCTGCAAAGATCTTTTCTTCTCATAGTGTAATAGAGAAATCCACATGAAGACTTTATTAGTGTTAATTCATGCAGTTCTTAAAAAAAAAAATCTGTGATATTTCAGCTCCTCTATAAAACACAGGAAAAACAAACAAAAAAAAATAGAAAGTGTTGGTGTTTTCAGTAAATATTTAGTGTAATGCAATTATTCCCATGGCCCAAGAGTCTTGTATATGTTCAATAAAAGGATTAATAAGATTAATTAATATAAAAAGATTGCAAATCTTTTTATATGTTCATCTTGTACCTCAACCTAAGATTTTTGTTTGGATTTAATGACTTTCTACAACACAGGATACGAAAGCAGATGTTACAAAGGGGGAATGAGAAACACCAAAACACCTGCTGAAGATGTCATCTTCAGTGACAATGAAGGCTCTGGATGGTGACACTCAGCTGTAACTGATCACAACACATTTCAGAGATGACTGAAACCTAAGTTGTGATTCTCATCACCACGAATACAAGAGGGAAATAAATATCTTTGGTAGGTAGCATGAACACTATTATATTACAGGAAATATACCCCAAACATCACTGATAATGTAGTAGGTGAAATCTTCCAGGAGTTATAAAAGCTGTTGCGCTCCCCCAAGAAAGGAAAAAAAAATTAAAGAGGTTAAAAATTTCTGAGTTAGTACTTTTAGAAAAAGAACATGATGATGATGATGATGGTGATGGTGATGATAATGATGATGGGAAATGCTGACCTACCAAGGGGCACCTAGTCCTCTGAGGCATGTTTATTTTCACCCTGGAACAGCATTACTGTGCCAGAATTAGATGACATGCTAGGAAAACTTTGAGACTACTGTAGAACTATAAATATTTCCATGCGAAAATCTGAATCCTATTGTGGATAGGAACCCTAAATGTTCATACTTTAGCCTTTGGGGCTTAATAAACTTCAGGAGCAGCATAAACACTTCTCAAAATGTCTATCCATACTCCGCAGTGACAGTGAAGTTCTGATGGTTCTATTTATATTTGGCTTGTTTTGGGGTTGTAGACTTAATCATTCATTGAGGAGGGAGAAAAGTACAGGAAAATACCTGACAGCAGCACAGACACCAAAGCACAGGCAAAATTTTGAGTTGATTCTTTTCACTAACAGAACTATGAACAGAGTTTAAAAGTGCAGCACTGTGTAGAATGTAAGTTGAGGAACTGTGAAGTGCACAAATACTAGGAGATAGTCTAGCAACACCCAAGGTTTTGATTTGTGGTCTACTTTCACATTTTTCTTGCTAGTTTTCTGTCTTTCAGCCTTTGACATGTTACTTACAGCCTCTGTGACTTACTGTGTGAAGTGAGGTCACTGAAACAAGTGATAAAACCTGTTTATCACCTGAAATAGATATATCCACTTTATTCCAAGGCAAATGACTTTTATTTTTTGTTTGATATCAAGTTCATGATATAGTGTATTGCTACAAGAAATTTCTCGTGCTTTAAAAAGGGATTGCATTTTAAAAACAATAAGAATTAAGGAAATTTGGAGATAGCATAACATGGTTTTCATCTTGATGAACAGATTTTTGGTCCTTAATTATACACACAGGTTATTAGATCTGTACTGATCATGATCAAAACCCAACAGATTAAAATGTGTGCTTGTGAAAGACCAGAGTGTACAAGAACTGAGATGAGTTATAGCTGACCAAATTAGACCATATTTTTCACAGAGATAACAGATGGCTTCCCAGCACAAAGCCAACATGTTGGAAAATACTCAGTTCCTCCTATGAAAACTCAGAGTTTTACAAAACCAAACACAAAAGAATGGTTTGAAATGATCAATCAGTTGCTCCAGTCTGTGTTTTTTAGATACAACTGAACTGATTAGAATCACATTCTAAAATACTTAAACCTTGTTATTTAAGTGTGTTTATATCATTAAGTACATGTATAGCATGAACAATCCCTGTTCAATGTATTGAAACTTAGCAAGTTTCTGAAGAAATGGAATAGTATCTTGTAAAAGAAATAAGAAAAATTGAAGCTGGTATCAGCACTGTAATATCTAAGTTAGAAGAATTAACTCCTACATAGAATATGGAAATTATGTTGGCCTGTGGCTTCATCTCATGGTTGTCTCAGAAATATTTTAGGTTTTCTAATGCAGATGTCCAAAACAAATGAAGAATATGTGAGTTCATTTCACTTCAAAGGAGTTAGGATGCAGATATTACATTCAGTGGAAGTGTAACATATGTATATATATCTCCATACAATATAAAGTCCCACATAATATAAAACTGCGACTCATGCAATTCTCAGATAAATATAATATATGCTGTATATGGACATATTCCTTTAGGACCATGTTCTCCTTTTAGAACACTGTGCCATAAATGTGTATGGCCTGCTCAGCACTTGTTCTGCCAGAAATTAACTGTGATAAATGCCCACAAATAAAAGGAGTCATACCCTGAGAAAGAGAAATGTAGCACTGATTAAAAACAAATGCTCAGAGAGGCGCCTGCATGTTCAGGGAAATGTTTCAATGTCTGGCTTGTTCTGTAATTTTACCATCACATTTGACCATTTCTAATGTCCTGACCAAAACAAGACCCTAAACCACGCTGCTTCATGAACAATAGTCAGTTGTAAATTAAAGTCTAATTAGCGATCTCAAAGAAAAAGGCTATTATATAAACTAATCATAACTTCTCCCTTATTAGAAATCTCACAGAAGGATATAAAGAAAAAATTGTGTCTTTACAGGTTTTATCATTTTTCTCATGACAAGAACAGATTTTTTAATTTATTATTTTATTTGCAGGTAATTAAAATTCTTTTAAAAAATGAAAGATAAAGGACAACAGCGAGAATGAAATTCCACATTCTGACCAAGCTCTGTACATTCAAAGAAATTTCTTTGTTCAGAGAAACATCAAGTAGAGAATGGACAATGGACTTCTTTTCCCCAGCAAAAAGATTTTTCTTGACTCATCAAACTTATTAAATAGCTGCATTCTTGATGTATTACCTGCCTTTAGAATGGATAATAACACTGAGCAGATGCATCATTCAATCAGCCCCTGACTGGCTGTGTGCATGAAGTTTCTGCGTTTTAAATCTTTGCAAACACAGATAAGGGCAATATGGTAAATTCAGAAGACCCAACAGGATGTTTCATTGAAAAGAAAGGTTGGAATTACAGCTGAGGGTAAGATTGTGCAACAGCTGCTGAAACCAATGTGTGTGTGGGCTGAGAAGTGTAAAAAACTGTAGCACTTCTCTCAGAAACTACAGTTTTGGGCTTCTAGGTTAAATAATTCAGTGAATAAGGGAAGGTAAAATAATCCAGTGAGTGAGGGAACCATGAATTCATTGAGAACCCAGGGCTTATTAATTTATTTCTAATTAATTTCTAATTAATTGAATTAACCAATTCAATTAATTAAATTAACCAATTAATTGGAAATAAATTAGTCCTTCTGGCAGATTCATCTTGGACTGTTGACTTCTGAGCTGAAATCCTCCAAGTCCCAGAGTAAGTGAAGAGTAAAAATAACATTTCCTTTCTGTTTAATACAGCAGTGGATGAGGAGAGGTCATGAGGAGAGGAGTCAGACAGAAACCTTGATATCCATGACCATGACTGGAGCAGTTTTTCAGAACAGTCATGGAATTACATCTCTGCACTGTCTGAGTTCTGCAATCTTCTCAGAGTGTTGAGATGGTTCATCAGGATGCAGCTATAGTTTGTTCAAATTATATCAACTTCAGCTGTTTACCTTTACCAAGGTCATAATCTGTTTAAGAGAAAATAATTCTAAAGCTCTAGAGTGATCATTGTGAAACGAACTCGGAATTTTAAATCTTGCTAAAGTTAAAAAAAAAAAAAAAACAAACAACCTGGAAATAAATAATACCATGAAGTTATTATAGTTAAATAATTAGCACTTGAATTGAAAAGACTGCCTATACTCCCTTACAATTAACTTGCTGTCACCTCTGCTTAACAAGAAGCAATTTTCACCCACACATACACTTTACTTTCAGTCTGTGACTTTTGCTGCACAGACTTTGAAAATAAGGCAGTATGAGATGCAATGCTGCATTCAAGGATGCTTAGAAATTACATAGTGAGAAAGTCACTTGACAAGAGAATGTAAAAATGCGTCTCGAACCAAGATATCCCTTTTTATAACTTAATTTTGCATCTTTGAGTTACACAACATTTAAATTGCATTAACTGTCCTCACACACAACTCCTCAATTTAAGCATTACTTGAGTTTAATGTTCTGCTTTTCATTTTGAGAACTAGGAAAGAAAAGGCATAAAGTTTTGTTGATAAAGAGAATGAAATATATGCATTCAAAGTGTTATTTCCTATATGACATAATACATTTGCAGGCAATGTACTGAGCACAGTTATTCTGATTTTTTAATAACATGACTGATTCTGTAAAGCCTTGAAAGAATTTGTCAGATTATATTCTAAAGGACTCTGGGAATCTAAGTATATTGAAAATCTAGTAATTTTCTATTTCATAAGTCCTGAACATTATAATGAGAGGTAAGAGACTTTTTTTCAGATGACTTAGCTCATTAAAATATAATTTCTTGGACTTAAGAGTTCTTGCTAAACATGTTAATAGCTTCTCATAAGAGACCCTAGCAATACTTTCTGGTGTCAAAGTAGGAAAAGAAAATTTGAAATATAATTAAATTAGACTGGATAAGCGTATTATAAGATTATTTAAAAGAAAAAAAAAGTAAGATCATGACATGAAATGATAACCAGTAATTGAAGTATAAAGATGTAGGTACTGGGAAAGAGAAGATGAAAGGGTTTTATGCTTAACTGAAAAATATAGACAATTTCATGGCAAAGATAGGAAAGAAAAAAAATGGTCAGAAGAAACAATCTTTGTTGAGTTCTATCAGGGAGACACTGACTTCATAGGAATCTTTACTGATTATGATAGGAATTAAATCTAGCTCTTTAAGAGCAGTAGCTTAGCCAGAAGAGGTAAAAAGCAATGACCAAAAAGTAGAAACACAGAAAGAATGAAAGCATAGCTATAGACACTATTAAATTATTTCTTCACTTTCACAGTAAAGAACCTGCAGTACAAGATTGCATGAGGAAAAAGAAAAACAATAAAGAGGAGATGAAGGATGACATAGGAAAGCAGTTGAGGAAATGTGTTTATAATCAAAACAAAAACTCCAAATGTGTGAGACTTTTAACTTATTCTTCCACTTAGCCCTATCAGAGATGTATTGTGATAAAATAACTCAGCTTTATCTTTTTTTAACTTTTTTATCATAGCCCAAAGCTACAATAAAAAAGTTACTACCAATAATTCCATCACGAGCTAATGCACTCACTGAGGTTGTATCCTACCTGTGGAAACCATATCTTCATCATTTTTTGCCCTTTTTGCTCCTGAGGAGACCTCTTAATCGCACACATATTATTCTGGAGTATTGATTGTTCTATTCTGTGAGCACGGGAGGAGAAATCAAGATCAGCTGGGGCCTCTGGGAACAGGTAGTGAGAGGCTTGACTTCTCGGGGCTGTGTTCCTGCTGCAGTCATCGATATGTGCACAAGGTGCAGGACACTCGCTCTGCCTCCGCTCTGCTGGGAGAGCAGAAAAAAAAAGCATGGCAAAAAATATTATTTATTAGCATTCAAGTGTTAATTTTCAGGTGGAAGATGTGGATCAAAGCTGTAAATCAATGAAAAGACATTAACTCCTGATGTTCAAACTGGCAGCTACGTTATATTAAGGGGAATTTTTTCCCTGAGAGGGTGGGGAAGGGGCTGGAATGGAATTCCCAGAGAAGCTGTTCCCTGGGTCCTTGGAAGCATCCAAGGCCAGGTTAGATGGGTCTTGGAATGCCCTGGAATATGGGAAGTTGTGGCTGCCCATGGCAGGGGGTGAAACTGGATGACTTTTAAGGTCCTTTCCAACACAAACCATTGTGTGACTCCACAACTTTAATATTAACCACCTAAAACATGGTGTGGAATGCTCTAATGCCTGGAAATTCTGACCAGACAACCATTCAACCAAAGCCTACTCTAAAGACTACACACACAAAAAAGGATAAAATTTACAAAACCACAGAATAAATGTTAACACAGTTGTTTGCACATCCCAACAACCATGACTCAATTTTTAACACTTCCCACTTGGTGAGGAAAGGTGAGCTCAGGCCGCTGCTTTGATATAAAGACCCTGTTTTGTAGTAACCACACTTCTCACTTTTGGGTGGTTGCACACCTCCAAACCCACCTTATTTTATTAACACTTCTTCAATGGGAAGTGTCATGACCTTCATGACCCTTTTTAAGATCCTGCCTTTGAGTTGTTGAAATCAATTTGTCATTTTCTCTCATTTTATCACCCACCATTTCTCTCATTCAGTGTTGGGAGATGCATCAAGGATATGAATTATGAATATTACCAATATGAATTATGAAGAAAAAATTCCTATGTTTTTTGAGCAATAAAAGTTCTAGCTCTGCAGATGCAGTGGAGGAACTCAGCAGCTGCTGCCCAAAACTAGCAATTTAAAATGCATAAAGGCAATCCAAGAGTCAGAAATAAGCAGAGAACAGAACAAATTTAAAGGCATTGCTTGCAGGGTTAGGTTAGCACTGCAATCTTTTAAAATCAGAACTTTGTCATTAATGCTGCCAACTAATTAGTAACCATTCATCCAGAGTCAGCCTTCCTACAATTCTCTTAAGGGCAATAAAAATGCACCAGATATTAATTTGTCTCATTATGTTCTCCATTGGGATCATCTGAGGTCTCACATTTTTATTGCAATACATGAAATTTTAACAAGTGTAGTCTGAGAAAGAAACTACGACCTTTTTAGCCTACTTTGAGTATTTAAAACTTGAAAGTATTGGTTTTTGCATTTGATTTTTCAGAGACTGAAGGGGGAAAGGAATGAATCAGTGGATATGTTAACTTCCTAATTTTGATTTGACAAGCTGATCTAGAAATTTGCCTGATTTCCAAATGAAGGAGGGGTTTTCAGGGGTTTCATATTGTTTAGGAATCCTTTAGGATTTTTTCCTAGTCAGCAAAGTGTGTTGTACAGGCACCTGCTGAGTTGGGAGGGGAAATAAAAAACAGAAATGGGAACAGGGAAGGCAACAGTTCTGCAGAAAACATTCTGAAGTTCAAAGTGGGTGATGAAAGACATTTAAAAAGTCAAGAGAGTGACATTTTAAGTAAGTTAAAGTTATGTTGGTGCTCTGAAAGATAAGGTTTCTTATAACAGGACTATTCATCTCTACTCCACTCTGGAGTCATCTGGGATGGAATTTTACCTTTGTAAACTCCTTTATAAGACAGATGCACACAAATTGAAGATAATCCATAGCACTGCAACAGCAGTGCTAAAAGATTTCACTATCCAACACACGGGGGAAACTGAAGTGGCTGGCCTGTTGTAATCTAGAGAAAAGAAAACTGAACGGTGGGGAGAACATCTCAGTCTTTGTAGTAGCTCTTTATTTATTTAATAAAATATTAATCAGCACTTTTTTTTTCTTTTTACCATGGAGATTTAAAAAATCAGGAAGAGTTTCTTCAGAAAACCTCTGCGTTGTTTGGGGATTCCTTCCAGAAATTTAGAGTTATTGTTCCTCTCACTCAGTGGAATAATTTTCAGTGAAATTTCACTTAATGCAATCACATATCTACTGTTAGAAAAATAAGCTGAAATTGAAAGATGGAGCGTAATTTGTCCTTCAAAGACTGATCTACAATGGCAAAATTATATTTAATGGAGTTTTCAGAAACATTTACAAACATTTAAAGTTTTCTGGAAAGCAGTTCTGATGGCCTTTTACATGAAAATAAATAAATATGAACACATATTTAAGGTTAAGCATTTTATAGTGTTCTATTCTACTCTAACCTTATTATTCTTACGAAAAATGTTAGAGAAATAAAACTAAACTAGAGGAAGTAAGACATCTCAAAAACTTTTTTCTTCTTTTTTTTCCTTTCTCCTCTTTTTCTTGGCCAAAATTCTTCTACCTGTCCAGTTATCTGTCTCTGTACCCAATTTAGTCATGTACATGTCAGGCAGGACCAATATTTACTGTTTAGGGAGCATCAATTTCATTTTAATATTTTTTTCTCTATATTTCTCTAAAGGCCCATACCTTTGAGTTTTTGGATCAAGAAATAATATCTGAATCACTGATGAGCTAGCACGCTCTGCTGTGTGTAATTTCATTCAAACTAGTTTTGATTCCCCAAATCTCACTGTGTAAGGGTATGTAAGTGCCTTCTTTCCCAGATGACAAATTATCATCTCACTATAAAAACATATCATGCCTGAACTTCAAATCAGCAGCCAAGACTCACTTTAATCGTACAAGCACCATGACTTGCCTGGAATAAAAAGCAGAGTTGACTAAACTCTGAGTTACAATTTCCTGTCAATCCATCACCTGGGATTAGTAAACTCACAGCAGTGTAAAGATTGTCTGGTAGGAAACACATTTCTGAGGGATGAGGTGCTCTAAGAACACAGTGGTTGTCAAAAAAAAAATCTAATTTCTGATGACACTTTCTCTAGAACAGGTAACCTTCAAAAAAAGCAAAGATATTCACCCAATATACATTTTCTTTTTTAGAAATCCTGTCTCAAAAGCACACTGATAGGTGTTGGTTTTGATGGGGCTTTTGTTATTGTTGGCTTTGGGGGTTTTTTTGTTTGTTTAATTTTTTTTGGTAAAGAATTTGCTGTTAATTCAACCAATACTGTCAGGATGAAGAACATGAAATCTAAGGAGCATCTCCATTCTAATCATACTTACTAGTGCAATTTTGGTTTTCATTTCTGTCTTCTACTAGTCATGCATATTTTGAGAACTGACACAATTGAGCTTACAAGTGAGAGGTCAGCCTAGAGCTTTCTTCAATCATGTAAATATTGCAACAATTTTTTTGAGATTCTTTGAGCTGCAGACAGCACAGGAATATTCTTTATGATTCTCTTATGCTTCTCACAGTCCATAGTTGTCCATCTGTACAGAAAATGCCACAACTTCTGCCAAACTTTATACTGTTCCATCATCTGCCTTGCTGCTATAATAACCTGCTGAGTGTTTAAATCAAGGAACAACTGAAGGGTAATATTTATTTGGGCATTTCCAATGTGACTTTGTCTCTTTAGAGCCAAAGAATTGGTGTATGATACCAGAGAATTCCCCAAAAACCAACACCTAAGCCAGCACTGCAAAAGCGCTGTGAAACTCCATTGAATTTGAGTGTGGAAAATCAAACCAAATCATTAAAGTGCATTTCACAGCCTTTCCACAATGTGTGTATTCTCTGGTTTGTTTGTTTGTTTTTTATTTATATTTAATTGCTCTTCCTTATAGTCTCTTTTTCCTACTCAGCATTGTCAATGGTTTTTCCACAAAGTTAATGTCACACCTCCAATATAAAAATTAAAGCAACCCTGAAGGGAAAGTATATATATATTTGTGTGTATATCTATATAGAGAGAGAAAGAGATACTTGCACTTATTTGTCAGTATTGCTTCAATACTGACAATAAAAAAGAAGAAAAAGACATATTAAAAAAAAAAATCACCATAACTCCAACTTGGAAACAACCCTTTAAAATACCACCTTGACTCAGATAATGATTCACTGTCTCACTGCTTTGATGTTGAACACCACATGCTACTGCAGCCATGAGACTACATTGCATAAATAGAGAAATTATTCCATTGCTTTCACCCTATAATGTGCAATATTTATCCAAGTGCAGTTTATATTCTGATCTGACTTATTCCAAACTAGATGAACAGATTTTATTTTTCTCTTAGGCTGTTGCAGCTATGCAGATTTTGAACTATCTGATCTGGTTTCATCTGATCTAAAAAAACCCAGCTCAACATTTTTCATTACAGAGAAGCATCTAAACACAACTATAAATCTAAGCAGAAAAGGTCATTCTTAACATGTTTCCTGATTTAAGCATCCAGTGGATTAAAGAAACAGATGGGCAGACTGAAAATGTTTGTTGATATGCCAGAACAAAATGGATGCCACCTGAGCTCTAAAATAAATCTACTGCTATTCCCAAGATCAGTTCCCTCTGGCCTCAAAAATGTAAAAGCTAAAAAGATCAATATCAAATTTTCAGTGATGTAGTTTTTCATATTGAAGAACATGCACCGTCTGTTGGAGTCTGATTTTCAAGCGACTGAAAAAAGACTGGCAGAAATTCAGCTTTCTTTAAAGAGCCCTATGTCAGTGCATCAAGAACAGGTAAATCAGGCACTGGCTTCCTTTAAATACATGAAATTGCTGATCTCCTGCTTTGTGTCTTCCCTTGGTAGCTAGATTTCCTCCTTGGAGATGCTCAGATGTCCCGGCAACATTCATCACAGTGATGCCTTTTTAAGTGTATATCCATCACCTTAAAATTAAAATGACAAATGGTATTTAGTTGCTGCCTTAGGATTTTAAATTGGTTTAGCAAATTAGCAATGGAGATGGAGAGGCTGCTTTTTACAGAGATTTATCTGGTACAGTTTGAGAGAAAGTAATTTCTCCTGCTCGCTCGGTCAAAATACTCAAAAGATGAAATCATTACACTGCATTTAGCATGCAGCACAAAGTTTTAATTGGACTTTCATCATTGCCCTGGAACAGACAACAGCAGGGAGAGCAAAGAGGCTCCACATTACCAAGGTCCCTCAACCTGCCACAGACATGATGGACATCATGCCTTGAGTGTCTTTACCTTTTTTATATTTTTTTCATGCATTTGTTTCTTTGTAGACCATTAATACATAGTAATAACTTCCAGTGTTTTTCCTGCCTTCTCCCATAGTTTAACAAACCCTCACTAATACAATCTTGGAATTGTGCTTAGCCTTGCTTTTAGACTAGCAAGGACACTTGGTTTTGCACTATATATCAAAGTCACAATAAAATGCAGAGCTAAAACATCAGGAGGGGCCTCCAATGGTGCAGAACCTGGGCAGAAATTACCTAACCAACTGCTCTTCTAATTGGACAATATTTGTTAGATTTACTAATTTAGTAACCTTTTAAAAATTTTAGAAATACTCTGTCACAAGTGCAGATCCCCATATTGTGCACTTCAAAGCTTTCAATTAAAAATTTGCTTTTATATTACGATTTTAAGACTGTTTGGAAAAGTTTGGTGTTTTATTCCAGGCAACAGATGCCTGGCTTGGGCTGCAAGAGGCCTGATAGGAAAAGATCTTGTTTAGGATTTTCTGCAGAAATGAAAATTAAAAAAAAAATAAATAAAGAAAAAGAAAAGAAAAAGAGAACTAGTTAGAGTTTAAGTGACAGGTTCTGGAATCTGGAGTGGAAAATATCACAACTTAGCCTTGCCTTGCCTTGACTTGCCTACACTCTCATTTTTTTGCAGCTTGTGATGCTTGTGCATATTTTCCACAAGGTCTTTCTCCCACCAAGGAAAGGCTTTTGTCCCCATCAGGAGCTGTGAATGTGCTGCCCACCTTGCTGTCTGACCTGAGAAATCATGCTGGAAAAGGGTCTGGTCAAAAAAGAAACCCGAGTTCATACCAGCTGTGATCAGATCCTTTTCTAGGTTGAGGAACTTTCTCTGGAAATGTGCCGCTCGCCACCATGGAGGGAGTGGACAAATGGAGCTTTGATCTCACCAGGAGGATTTCTTTGATCTCTACAAAAAAACTACTTCAGATTTATCTAACAAAGCCAGCAATATATTAAAATACATTAAAAAAAAAGATGAGGTTAGCAGCGTGGAGACAAGTGCTTGGAATAAGACCATGATCATTTCTTTGTACTATGCCTCGAATCACTGATTTTTGTGATAGAGACGCTGATATCTCTGTGTTTTTGGTTTTTTTTTTCTTTCCCCAGTCTTTTCCTACCCTGGCACAACTGTTAGAAATTCACTGTGAGTGTTTGCAGGGAAATTTGATCTGCAAGGGCAGTTTTCATGTGGTACTGCCCCACAGCTTTGGCAGAAAATGGAATGCCTCACAGAATGAATTTTCTCAAGAATAAACAGATCTGGTGAATTTTCTACATTTTTTTCCTCCCTATCATAAGCATACTGATGAGTAATTTAGTATTTAGTGACATTTTCTAAAAAAACAAGGATGAGATGTAACCTAAATCAGTTTGGGCTTTAGGGTCTGAAAGATATTTAAGTCTGAATAAAATAATTTATCCTACCTAAACTTTTTAAGAAAATTCCTATATGTAGTGAGGGAGAGAGTTTTACTATTTCTGAAGGAATAATATAGGTAACAATAACCATAAATAAAATTCCTAATTCTGGAAGATAGGGAGAGAGAGGGAGAGGCATTTCAATACAACCTTTCAGTTTCTTATTCAATTAATAATTTTTATTTTAGTAATGATTGAAATATTCAACATAGAATAGCATAAAACAAATTACATCAAATTGAACTCCTTCTGCTTTTAAGCCAATAATAATTTCCAATGAGTTCTGACTGTGGCCAGCTTTTCAAAGAAAAGTCATTATTAGCTTCCATTTATAATAGGTAAAAAAATCTTTCAAAAAAGTGTTTAAACCTTCTTTTCTTTTGAGAATTCTGAAAGTTACTAAAAGTAACTTAGTAACTTTATTTCCTAAATTTATTTGGAAATTTTCTGAATTTCTAATTTTTTTTAGGAAAAAAATGTTTTTTAAAATTGTCACAATTCTAGTCCATTTTAAAATGCAAACTCAATATTTGCAGTTCTGTGAAGATAAAGCACAGGTCTTTCAAACCTTGGAAAACAAAGGAGCTTTTATATCTATTTTTTTTTTCCCCACAATGTGACCTTTGGAGCTTCCTTAAAAATTATTTGAAAAACAGAAAGTTACCTTAATTTTCATGACAAGTTTAGAGCAAGGGTCACAAAACCAGACTGAAAACGTTATTTCAGGTAGCATACTAGTCAATAAAAGTTGTTTTATATGGAAAATTTCTGTGGGAATGAAATTTTAATAGGTGATGGCATCAGTGAAAACATAATTTATAGCAAATTAAATATGAGGCTACCTGTGAGGAAATAGTAAAGAAAAAAAAAATCAAAACACAATAATAGTAACACAAATAAACACAAAAGGAATAATTAAAAGTGGATCAATAGTTTAGGTATGGTTATGCTAATCCATAATTTGTTATTATCTCAGTTTAAGTAAAAACCCCTTTTCTATAGATGGTGCCTCCACCATGGGACAGAAGAAGGAAAAACTGTGGGAGACTAAATTGAAATGGTGGAATTCTGGTGAGAGGAAGGGAAAGAGGAAAGTAGGTTTTGCTGTGCAACACACCCCAGGTTGGGACAATGGCAAATATCCATGCGTAAGAAAAGTCATTTTGGGGCAAGATGGAATGCAGGGAAAGGGAGAAGGTTGGAGAAGCAACAGTTTAGGTGTGGAATTTGGCAGATCAGACATGAGACCATTCGGGATGTTTATTTGAGTCTCAGTTTTTTTACATCAGGAAAGAGCTGTGGAAATTGCTGTTCTATCCTCTGCTCACCTGGCTCCTAGGGTTGGACCATTAAAAATAGGTAATTTACACATTGGAGGTTTGTGTAATGAGGTAAAACTCTTCACTCCTATTGGCAGGTTATTCATGTGGTCACACTTCTGCTGTAGTTGCTATAGATATAATTAATTTGCTTTACAACACCTATAAACTACATACAAAAATCAAAATCGGCCCCACTAAATTTTTATTCCATCCTTTCTAAAAGTGTACATTTTGTGGGGAACAATCTTAGCTTTATCCTTCTGTTGGCATGCTTTATGAGAGCGTGTATCATCACAAAGTCACACAAACAACTTTTTTCCCACATGACATTCTGATAAAATAACCTGGCATTGGAATGAACCTGGGTCATCCACTTACAGACATTGCTGCCTGTAAATTCACTGCAGATAAAAAAAGAAACAGAGTGATTGAAGGACATTTCTATAAAAAGAGGAGGGAAAAAATAATGTTTGACTGCAGCAGAATAAACTTTTCTTAGTTGTATGTACGGCATCTCTACAGGTCCCATGAGACACTAGCTAACCTGTATAAATTAACTTTGTTTTCTGAAAATTCCCTTTATTCCTGGTCAAAGTTTTTTTTCTGGATGGAGAACAGATTTGTACAACACAAGGATTCTAAATAATTGGTGTGACCATTAATTTCAAATGCATCTTATGCCACATTAAAAAAGGAAAAGACTAAAGGAGAGTGAACCCTAAGCCACTCACTAGGGAAAAAAAAACAACAACAACAAAAAACCAACAACAAAAAAAACAAACAAAAAAGGAAACAAAACAAAAACAAACAAACAAAAAAAACCAGGACAAAACAGAAAAGCTATTATTTTTTCTGTGTGTAACTATTATAGCATCATGAAATCTACAACAAATTTCTGTTTCTGTGAAAGCAAGCTCCACATGCATTTGACAGAAGGAACAGATATTTTACAGGGCCAGGAGGTAATTCTGAGTGAAATGTTGAGGTAAACAGTCCCAGAGGTCTTCTTATGAGATTAGTTACAATGGAAAACAAAACGAAACTAAATGAGACACGGAAAGCGAAGAAAACCCAGGGGACGGTGGAGGTGCTGTTGCTGGCATTGCTACTTATCCCTTTCTTCCCTCCTGGAGAAAATCAGGTTATAATCTGATGATACACAAGTCCTAAGAGAGGATTCACCACAATAATCAGTTGTACCCTTCCCTGTGTGTTTTCACACATACTCCTTGTTTTAGGGATGTGAAGTAGGGGCAGGAATGAGCATTCGGGGATATTTGTAGTGGTGGAATTTGTTTCCCCCAGCATGATGGGGCCGGTTTTGTTTCTTATCTTTTTGAAGCAGTCTTTTCCAGGATGGTAATGGAACTGAAGAAAAACCCCTTTGAATACACACGAAAATCCCTAACAACATTTTGGTCACCATTATGGTCACTGAATAATCTCCCTGTATAAGATCAGTAGTTTCTGAATGTAAAAAGAAATTAAAGTTTTTTAAGTGTTTAGAACACTGTACGTAAAGGTAATATGAATTACTGTCATGCCTGCATTAGTATTGCTTTGCAGTCCACTAATGTCTAAACCAGAATGGAGAATCTTCAAAGGGCAATAAAATCTAAAAAGCTTTCAGCATGAGGTGCAAAGTCATTAAGTGATTCAAAGGGCAATACAGATAATTTATCATTATACATACCTGTGCAACTATGCCAGCATCTTAATTCAGACTTGAATTCATTATCCTGCAGCATAGGGATATTATCATTGTATAACTTATCTGAGATTTGAGGGTTTAGGTAAAGATTTTAAAATACTTTTAGTCAGTCACACATATGAATATGTTAACAGAGGATCATACCCATTTGTGTCCTGTAATATTCTGGGGAATATTATTGTAATCCTGTATCAGTTTCAGTACAGATGTGACTATTCAAGCACCATCAAAGTGTGGATTTTTTTATTTATTCCATTTGCAAGACTGTGTGTATTCCTTTGGGTTGTTTTTCTCTCTTTTATATAAATAAATAAATAAATAAATAAATAAATATATATATATATATATATATATATATGTAAACACTAGGAAAAAAGGTGTTAATCACACCTTTAGGAAAATACTGTCAGAAGTATTTCAAATATATACAAAGTATAGGAAAATTGATGGGGTTTTTGTTATTTTTCTCTTTCTGATGGCATACCTTAATTACTGATTGATAAGATTTATTATTTCCTTAACAGGATTTAGATTACAGCTTCAAAGAGTGAATACAGAGCACAGATTTTATTGAATATTCATTATTTATTGCTGATTTAATTTGGTTTTGTTTAGGGTTTTTTGGTTTATTTGTTGTTGAAAACAATCTTTCATTTTCCCAGATGTCTGTACCACGTATGAACTAGTTAAGTCTGTTATTTTATTTTACAGAGAACAGCACAAACTCTTAAGACATCTCCATCTGTAAAGAGGGTTAAGTGAAACAACCTGGAAGACCTTTACCTCAAAACATTCTCTTGCATTATTCTGAATAAAAAGAAAGACAGTTCAGTCAGACTTTTATCCTGTCTTCTGCACCATGAGGAGCCAGTGTCTTCATCACGGTAGTAGATAATTATGAAATAGGTTAAAAGAGAAGACTTATGGGATCAAATGTATCTGACAGTTAATTTTGTGATCCTACCTTGAGTTTTTTGCTATTGTTCATTATTGTATTTTTAGGAAAACTATGCAAGTAAAAAAAAAAATAATCATTAAGTCCTTGCCACAAAGCAAAATGAAACTGGAAGATAGAATTCAAGACAGAGAAGCTTCTCTCATTTAGGTCATAGAAAAGAAATAATTTTGGCAAAATTTTCTCTAACTTCCAGTTGTCTTTACACTAAACACAGTTTCAAGGACTATTGTTGCACATTATGTTTCCTGCATGAAATACTGTCCAACTTTTTAAGTTCTTTAAAAGTGTCTCAAAGAATTCTATGTCACTAGTGGTTCTCCCCTTCCCCAAATATTGTCCCTCTGGGGTTAATGACTGGTATCGATTTCTTTTGGTTTGGGCTTTTGTTTTTTTTTTTTTTTTTTTGTTTGCTTGTTTGCTTTTTGGGGTATTTTATCTGAGCTTCTTGTTTTGTTTTGGTTTTTTTTTTTTTTTGTGGTTTTTTTGGGGTGTTTTTAGGTGTTTTTGGGGTGTGTGTGTGTGTTTTGCTTGTTTGCTCCGTTTTGTTTATTAGCTTTTTACAGCACTCTTTTCAAGGATGGTAATGGAACTGAAGGAAAAAAAACCCTTTGAATACACATGAAAATGCCTAAAAACAGCCTCATGGTGATGTAAAAAGCGATTTTGGTCTAGTAAAGGCAAGATTATTCTGCAATGCAATTGACAATTTTGTCCTTCTATGTCTGAACATTGTTTTTCTATGCTTTTATGCCATGTATGTATAAAAGTATCATTATATTCCCCTCAAACTGAAATATTGGACGCTAAATATTTCTATGTTCCAGAGTGAAGAAGCTAAAGAAAATATTTCTACTAGACCTGCTTTTCTGCTTCTGTAAGATTCCTGGATCATTTCTTTTGTTAGGAAATATGTATAGAGCTTTAAAGAGTTTAAAGAGGGTTTCAGCTAAATGAAATCACTGCAGTGTAAATTATGTGCAAAATGAGGAAATCCATATTCTTTCCACAAATTTCTTTGAAAGAGTTTGAGCCATGGAGAAGAGATGACTGAATGAGCACTGTGGCAGTTTAAAATAATTCCTTTATGCATGGGAAATACTCTGCCTTAAAAAATAGATGGGAAATTCAAAGAATATAAACACACATCATTGAGACAAAGCTGTGGAAATGACTGGATTCTCATCCTACTAAACAAGCAAGAAGAACTCACTTTAGACTTAAAAACTTACAATATTTACTTTTCTCAGACAAATGCAAATACTGTAATAAATTACCCTTAAATATATTTTGTTTAAAAAAAATACTCCTTGGTTTACAATTAATTTATATATTGATAAATCTTCCCAGAAATGGAAAAAAAGATAACAAGTTAGCTTTCCTCAGTTTAAGAGATGACTTTCTTATAGCCCCACATAATTTAATGTTTTCATTATAGAATATGATAAAAGTTTTTGATCTGAAACCCTTATTTATTCGCAGCTGTACTGAAGAGTAGTCAAAAGTGTGGTGGACAAAAAAAGCCCTGAACAGTAGAAGTTCAGGAGTTTGGAGGATATTAATAGATAGCAGGCTCAGATCTAGAGTTCTTTCTCCTGGCAGAGATGAGGGAAGATCATGAAGACATTTTTGTCCACAGCTGTGTGTAGTACAGCATAATAATTAGATTACTCAGTGCTTAACCTTTTTATTCTAAAATAAGTGCTCCCTAATAGCTGGAGAGACAGCAGAAATCTGTCCTAAAAACCCCTTTTCAGTATCCTCCTCTTCACAGTAAACCAGATTTCTTCATCTCTCTTCAATTAAAGAATATTGTCTGTGTCTTTTATTGCTGCCCTTGTCATGTACTTTTCAATTAATCCCTTGCCCAGCTGTCAATTAAATGCAATGCTACAAATTTTGTCTCATTTTCCAGGCAGACTGGCACATACACACACACTTATTAAGAAACCATACTCTTCCAGTCACTACTGCTAAAAAAATTTTATCCTATTTTCTTTTATGTTGGGTTTAGTGAGATTACAGAATGAAAAATCTCATTGAGTCTTCTTCAATTTCTGATTATTAAGGCCTTACAATTTAATTTTAATTGGTGCTTGTAAAAATTCAGGGTGGAAAAAGTGTCTCTTAAAATTCCTTATCCTGTGTAGAATTAATGATGTTAATTAGCTTAGTTTATATGAAGTCTCCATATCTCCATCACCTTCCCGTTTTCAAGACCATGGATTGAATTATGATCATCATACTAATGATGCCTGATTAGTATTAAATTTTATTGGCTCTATCTTGTTGTCCTCTTGCACTCTGTTGCAGAATTCAAGGAGAATCACTTAGTAAAGCTGCATGTTGTTTTTTTTTTTTTTCAAGTGACCCAAGGCAAGATTATTAAAAATCATTCATTAGTGTTGCTCTTCTTATGTTTGTGAAGAATACCTTGAAATGAAATCTTTCTGTGAGAACTGCCAGTGAAATTGTAAACCTGGCAGGCTTTGGTTTCTTCAGCTTTGAATTTGGAGGTTGATCTCAGTGCTGCAGGACACAGTTTTTCACCTCCCGTTCTACTTTAATTTTCTGCAAAGGCCTGACTGGATTTGGAAGGGCTTCTGACAAAAACGTACAAAAATTCTACTCATTGTGATACACTGTAAAGATTGAAATTTGAAATATTAAATATTGACAGATAATATGCTTTTAGAGATTGGTGGCTACCAACATGTTTGTTTGTTTGTTTTAAATTAAGCTTTCTTCCCTTGTTAGTTTTAATTCCATGATGCAGATTGATACCCATAGAGAAATTTAGACCAAAAGAGTAAAATGGAAGTCACAAGGCAAAACTAAATAAGAAATCATGAAAATTCCACTTCTCTGTTTTTCTTTCAGTTTTTGGAAAGTTAACAGGATTAGAATGTTGATTTAGTATCTTGTTGCATTTTGATTCTGCTATTCCCCTGCTTAATATCAATCAGAATTTTGAAAAGTAACATAAAGTGTATTGAAAGATCACATTGATTTCTCAATCAGAGGTACCTTTCTAAAAAGTGCAAATAAGATAGAAACTGATCTTTCCTGAAGATAAGGTTAATCAAGGAAACTGTGATCAATACAACAGAGGTAAAAATTGCCTCTGTGATTTCTTTTTTGCCTCCTATAGGAAAAAGAAAACAATGACATAAGCATTTTGTTTAGGTTATTTTATTAGTCAAATTACTTTTCCATTTGAATTTTGCTAAAACATAGTGTTTCTCAGAGAACAGAAGTTACGTTTTATGTCACTGAGGTCAGAGGTGGCGTGACAAAAACACGTGAAAATTCTGAGCAGTGGGATATGCTTCCCAGAGAGGTGGGGATCCTCCACCCTTGGAGTTATCCCCAAAACTCTTGGGATATGGTCCTGCTCAGAACCTGGACTGCTGCTGGTCTCCAGTGTCACCATGACATTTTCTGCAAAATCCCTTTGCCAGGATTTCTTCTCCTGGGAAGCTGGGAAGCTTCAGCTTCTCCCTGTTTTGCTTCTCTGGAATGTGATTTGGAGAATTGTTTACCTAGAGTGTGAATTGTTTTTAATTAATGGATGCTGGCCAATCACAGCCAGCAGTGTCGAGGCTGTGAGCAGTCACAAGATTTTATTATTCATTCTTTTCTAGCTTTCTGATTTCTCCTTTCTCTTTCTTTAGTGTAGTTTTAGTATATCTTTTCTTTTTTTAATATAATATATACTGTAAAATAATAAATCAGCCTTCTGAGAACATGGTGTCAAATTCTCATCTCTCACCTCGTCCTGGGGACCCTCAAACACCACCACACTCCAGCAAGATGGTTGGACAAAATGTCTTCCAGGGGGACTTTCAATTCCCAAACATTCTGTGATTTTTAGTGTATTAGAGGCTAAAATTTATTATTTCTCTAATTCAGGGTGTTTTGGTTTTATGGCACTTAGTAATTAGAACTCCTCTCCCTTGGTAATTCACCTAGGTGTGATTAATTTCAATAATTTCATTTTTCAGAACCTGAGCTACTAATTCAGTTTATTTTCAAAGTACTTTTAATCCTAATGCCACCGCAAACCCTCAGCAGCCACAAAAGCAGGGATTGATGAGGTCGTACCCACGCTGTTGCTTTGCTGTCTGATCACAACAAACTTCATCGTGGAATTCTGATCTGAACACAGTGTAACTGTCAGTGGCACCGTGTCAGAACCAGGACACGGGGTATTTCATCAAAAAAGGGGCTCAAAGCAGCTTTGGGTGAGAAAGTTTGCACGGAACAAAAGCCAATTTTGCAGATTTCAGAATCCCTTCTGTTAATAAGGCCTGCTGCCCCAGTTTTGGATATTGGCATGGGTGCACACCTTACACGCCTCCCCAGGTGAAACATTCACTGTCCAGGTAAAACCAGGCTGATCAAAGGTGGGAATTTCCAGCCCTTCAAGCCTAGCTCTCGGATTCTGCAATGTATAAGAGAAAAATAATATTTAATGATGAAGTTCTGTGCCACAGCAGAGAATAAAATTGGTTTAGATTAAAAATTAGGAACTTCTTCCTGTGAGGGTTGTGAGGACCTGGAAGAGGTGAGTATTCACGTTATTTATATTGGAATTAAAAACTTACAGAGTAGTCTTTGAAGAGTAGCTATTTATAAATTAATTTAATTAGCAAAAGAAAAAATAAAAAGTATCATCCTCCAAAAATGTTTTTAAACTTAATTGCTAAGTGGCTGACCTTTTATTTTGTATGGGATTCTGTTTCAAATCAATTAGCAATAATGGCCAGTTGCACTTGAAGTGAGGGATATGACATTTAGTTTGAAGGTGCATTTTTAAGTGTTAATAATTGCAGGCAACAAGATGCTTGAGAAAGTGTCATGTTACTGTAGTGACAAAAAAAAATGATTATACTTTTCAAAAAACAAGGCTCCTGGTTAGAGAGGAGAGTACAAGAGAATTTGAATTACAACTTACAAAGCTGCAGAAGTCATTTTAATATATTGTTCTCAACTCTAGAGTTATATTGCTGCAGTACAGTCACACAAACCTTTGCTTAAAGTTACAGCCTCACTGAACTCAAAGGTGTCAGATACTCCTTCATGAAATATATAATTTCTTTACCATTTTTAGGGGTTTTTAAAAAATATTATTTAGATTTTTATTATTAATAATTTTTTTCTGTTACTGCCAGCCAAAAGGGAACTTCTAAACTTCACATCCAACTTCACAGCTTGCCATTTGAACAGCAGAAGTTTGCTTTATAATTTGTAAGCGCATTCTGATGGAAAAAATACTAAAAGAGAAAGGGAAAATACAATTGCAAGCCCTCTGAGCATGATAGTTGAGAGATATGTGCACAGTTTTCCTAAAAATGTGTTAAGGTGTTCAGATGTCAGCAGGCTTCTCTGGAATGAGATGTCCTTGTGTTCAACTTTAGCACCTTACACATAAAATCTTAAATATCTCTACAGTCACTGGATCAGTGTTGTCAGACAGCATCATGTTGTAGCACACTTTAGACACTTGGGGATTTATCTCAGAAAAAAGAATGACTGTCCATGAAGTGTATTTATATTTACTTTTATTATACCTTAAAAATATCTGCAGTTCACTCTGGAAAAAAAAAAAACAAACCTTTGACTATAACAAAAATATTTCTAATTTAAGTAAACTCATTGTGCCACACAGCAGAAAAGCATCTGGGCATCACTGAACTTTTAGGGAGAAGTAGCTGTTTCTCTTCAATTCATAAAATTGATGTTCTAATAATGCTAAAAAAGGAAAAGAGAAAAATAATTGGCTTTTTCTTTTTTCACCATGGAAATCACAAGATTTGAAGTGGGTCATATATTATCTTATAAGTTAAATTTAGAGGATGTTTAAATTTTTTTTCCTCTTCCCTAGACCTGGAGATCATCTGCTGGAATCTCCTTATTGTTCATAATTAATAATGATACTTGTAATTAGTAATAACTAATAATAGATAATTCTTATTTATCATTAGTTCTTTGCCATTGCTTGATACTACTGACATTGACATCAGTTCCTTTAGTTCAGTTTGCCTTCCTCAGTTTGAGGCTTCTCTTTTCCCTACATCTCCCTCTCTCTCCCCAAAAGCTACTTCAAAACTTCAGCCATTGCTGAAGAGAAAGAAAAATAAATAAGAAAACATATGAAATAGAAATAACTAAGTAAACATTTTAATGATCATTCCTGTGGCTTTAAATTATTTATTATTATTATTATTATTATTATTATTATTATTATTATTATTATTATTAATGTTTTTAATAATATTTATATTTATATTTATATTTATATTTATATTTATATTTATATTTATATTTATATTTATATTTATATTTATGGTTGTTATAGTTATAATTATAGTTATAATAATAGTTATAGTTACAATTACAGCTACATTTATATTATGTATGTTTGTATTTTTACACAGGTTGTTTCACTGCTCTCTTGCCCTTGACATATGCCAATCCAGAATAATATGCAAGCAAGAAACAGAAATGCACATCTATGGAGTTCTAATGAACTTCATGGTGGGATTTTTGTTTTTTTTTTTTTTTTTAAGGGTTTGCATTCTCCAGCCAAAGAGGAAGAGTATGAGCACAACAGTTGCAGTCTGCGAGGGAATATCCAGAACAGCAGAAAAAAAGCTGCAGTTGCTAAAACATTTCCATTTTCTCCGGGCTTATGACTAAACTACAGCAAAACACACATTGCTTGGATATGACCCAGAGTTAGTGGCCAAAATAAATCCATTTAAACACACAGCTCAGAGTCTCTCAGCCAAACTGGTGCTCTGCATGCTCAGTAAAGGACTATTTTTTGGCTCTGAAATATGGGGGAATGTATTAAAGTCTGGTTCTTGAGGAATAACTGGCAATTCTAACTGTTTTATTCAAACATCTACAACTCATGACTTTTTTTCCCTCAGAGTTTTTGCTTTAGAGATTTTTTTTAAAGCTTTTGTAACATTTCCAATGTACAGCAGATGCAAAGTCTAGAGATGAAAAAGGGTATGAATTCCAAATTAAAAAAAAAAAAAAAACCTTTGGAATGCAATGCATGTGGAAAGTAAATCCATGTAAATACTAGATAGAAATGCATAAATAAAACTTAGCATCGATTTCAAGCAACTGCTTTGCCATACTCATCCTCTCTAAATTAGGGAAAGAAAAATAGGTTGTACAACAAAATTGTTGGAATTCATAGTCTGTGTCATTTTAGATTTCCACACACTCACAGGGGCTAACCTGAACTAGTGTATGTGTGCTAGTTTTACTTTGTTCCATGTGGACCAAATGAGGTACAAATAACTGTAAAAAGAGGAAAATATAAAAAAAAAAAAAGAAATGAAGACATTTAGAAAATCTTTATGATCACAGATTTTTGAGCTACTGTAAAAGCATTACTTAATTCCACTTGTAAAAATATTATACGGTATTGAAAGTTTATTGCTATAAATGTATGCCATAACTGAATTTCAAACAGCACTGGTGGAGTTAGTCCCATTACAGGATTAAACTGACATTATCAGTCAAATGAACAGAATTTGCATTAACAATTTGTTTTATTTTGTTGCTTATATATAGCCAGGATACGGAAATGAAAAGGGACCCAGCCAAATAATGTTCTGCGCAACTGAAGTGAAGGAAATTAAACTGAAGTTATGTAAATTAAACTGAGTCATTGACGTTTGGGTTTTTTGATAGTTTTCAGAGAGAACTCACCCAAGGAGTCAGGGAGCTTGGCCATGTGTCAGATGCCAAGCTTTCATCAAAGAAGAGGGATCTGCCGGAAAGGTCATTGGCTAAATTGGGTCCTCGGGCTGTGGGCTGCTTTGCTGCTGCTCTTTGCAATCTGAACTCTGTAAATGTTGCCTTGAGAAACAGTTTGAAACTCCTGTAAACCGTTGATGAGTGTGCTTAAATGTCAGCCTTCCCGGGAAACTGCGTGGGCACAGGTGGGCGTGAGGGGAGGCGTGGAAACGAAATGGAAACAAAATCCCTGCACCGACTCAAGGGGGGCTTTGGTCAACGGCTCCCATCAGATTTTCCACTAACTTGTTTTTAGGGAGAAGCAGTTGGTTTAACTTTCCCAGTGCCTCATTTCGAAGATGGACATCTCTGCACTCACAGTATTGTAAATGAACAGCGAGCCCCACGGCAGGGAAGAACGATGCATCTGACTCCGTGTTCTCAGAAGGCTAATTTATTATACTATATTATATTATAATTTAGTTATATTATATTATACTATATTCTATTAAAAATATACTATACTATTCTATAGTAAACTATACTAAAGAATACAGAAAGGGTACTTACAGAATGCTAAAAAGCTAAAAATGAAAACTCCTGACTCTTTCCAGAGCTTGGCCCTGGTTGGCCAATGAGTCAAAGCCATTCACGTGAAACCAATGGAACAATCACCTGTGGGTAAACAATCTCCAAGCACATTCCACATCAGCCCAACACTGGAGAAGCAAATGAGATAAGAATTGTTTTCCTTTTCTCTGAGGCCTCTCAGTGCCTTTCAGCTTCCCAGGAGGAAAAACCCTGGGCAAAGGAATCGTGTTCGGGGAATGGGAATGCCACGCTCACACTGCATTAAAACAGAGGAGATGAGCTCTCAGGAAATGGGGGTGTGTTCTGTGCTACTCTACAACAGCTTCCCTCCAAAGTGTGGCTGTGTGTTCCCGAGAAACTGCTATTCCTCTTACTTTTCACTTCGTAGGAATCTAATTATTCCATCCTTTGAAACAGCACTGCTGGCAGAAGAAAACGCTTCCAGATATTCATGTCTGTGTAACTGACTACCCCAAAAGAAAATGCAAAGCTAGCAACACAAAACAAATCAAAAAAGCTTCACAGGTTTACCCACAAAGCTTCCTCCTACCCTTTCCAAAGAGGTCAAACAACCTACACGTAACTCAGAATCAATTTCGACAGAGAAGCTGCCTTGCCACACAGCTACTCCTGAAGAAATTGGGAATTAACCAACTCCATCCAGAGCTTGGGCTGGTGGGCTGTGCACAGGGAATACAACACTGCCTGCCCTGCAGAGGTGCCTTGCTGCCACTCTGCTGTGTGAGGACACGCAAAGCACAGTCCCACAGCAGAAGGGAAGCCCCCAATAAAAGGATATATAAAGGGACAAAAACAATATCAAATTTTCCTCTTCTACCCTAGCACAGCACAGAACTGGAAGTCAAGCTCACTCTGTGAAATATGCGAGTAGCGCCACACAAAACGGCCCTTGCCAAGAATGGGAAATTGAAACATCATATCACAGATTTAATCACTGAATTCTAGAAATTATTTGATTACTTCATTCTCTGCAAGACTCTGTCCCTGATCGTTATCCCAGCAACAGATGATGTGGAAAACTTATTTCTTCAGTACCAAAAGCAAGAGGTTCCTGAACCTGAAACTACTTTTCTGCACTTAGCTGGAGTATGATTAAATCTTTATGCTCTGTTAAACAGCGAACAAGTCTCTTCATGTCTTTTAAAGAATCTCTACAACTGAAAAGGTATCAAAGAGATGGAGCTGCATGGTTGGGAGGTATCATAAAAAGATGAATATGTCTTTCTGATGTATTTCAATATTGGCGTTTAAAACATAAATTGCATTATACTATATAAACTATTAAAACTATGTCTATATGTGTGAGAATGTTATCAAATTTGTACATAAATCCCTATTTTTTGTATATGATCTTGCATACAAAACCAATAGCTCATGTAAATAGGTGGTTTTGTGCTAATTCTTTTTGATGGCATAATTTCAGTTTCCCTTATCTCAGACAAACTTGATTTTATATAGAATCTATTGAGAGAAAAAATTGTTTATTATCAGTATGCTAACTTCAAATTAAAAGCACATCATGTTGCTATCATCCTTTACCCAACTCATTTTGTAGTATAATATAGCTTGTAATATTTTGTAATATAAATATAAATAAATATAAATTTAATCCTTACAGAAAACTGACCAAAGGTGGCATTAGCAATTTAGGATGGTACATATTATTTAAAAATCTGAGAGTAACATGTTTTTATGATTGTTTATCAATAATTTATAATGAGTTCTCTCCAACATTCATAACAGAAAAAGTAACTCTATTCTTTACAAGGAGCTACTCCTGCAGGATATCTGAAGATATCTATTTTTCGTCAAAATTCTTATGCTTTTAGCTAATAATCTTAAAAAGCACATACGATGCGAGTTTTTACTAACATTGTGAAACCAATAATATTTCTAAGGCCAAATCCTACACTCATGCTGAATACGGACAGACATCCCCGTGTAGACCAGTCACTTCCATTACTCCATTTTTTGCTTTATTTTCATGAAAAACCATAAGCCTGTTAACAAGTATGCCTTACTCATGAGGCTGGGAAGTGAAAAGAGCAAGAAGCAGCTGTGACAGAAGTAATTAACTTGATGCCTGGAGATGATAGACTCACACAAAGCGTTTGGACACATGCACACTGCCTGGATGTTTCACTGCGTTTCTCCTGAGGCTGCTGTTGTGGTGTCACTGAAAACCCACAAATTGTCCTCTTTTCCAAATGTTTTCTCTGCAAAATCCAGCTGAATAAACTGGGGCGTTTTGAGGACTATCCCAGGTGCAGTGACTATTACAGAATCCTTGAGGTTGGAAAAGACCTCCAAGATCAACTTGCGCCCAATGCCCACCCTGTCCCCAGCCAGAGCTCTGAGTGCCATCTCCAGGTGCCACCTGCAGGGCTGGGCACTGCAAACCCCCCTGGGCAGTGCCAAGGCAGCTCCCGAGCCCCCTTTCCATGGGGAAATTCCTGCTGTGCCCACCCTGAGCCTGCCCTGGCCCAGCCTGAGGCCGTTCCCTCTGCTCCTGTCCCTGTTCCCTGGGGCACAGCCCAAGCCCCCTGGTGTGGTGTTGTGAGGGCCCCGGGACGAGGGGAGAGATGAGAATTGACTCCAAGCTCTCAGAAGGCTGGTTTATTATATTATGATATTATATTATGTTAAATGAAAATTATATACTAAAACTGTACTAAAGAAAGAGAGACATCAGAAAGCTAGAAAAGAGTGAATAACAAAAACCCATGATGGATTCAGAGTCCGACACAGCTGGTCTGGGATTGGTCATTAATTGAAAACAATTCACATGCTGGGTAAACAATTCTCCAAATCACATTCCAGAGAAGCAAAACAGGGAGAAGCTGAAGCTTCCCAGCTTCTCAGGAGAAAAAATCCTGCTGAGGGGATTTTTCAGAAAATACCACGGTGACACCCCCCGGCTGTGCCCTCCTGGCAGGAGCTGTGCAGAGCCACAAGGGCCCCCTGAGCCTCCTTTGCTCCAGGCTGAGCCCCTTCCCAGCTCCCTCAGCCTCTCCTGGGGCTCCGTTCCCTTCCCCGCTCCATTTCCAACTCCATTCTGCAGCTCTGAATCAAACACAAACCCTGTTCCTGAATCAAATACAGACCCCTTCTCCTGCGTGAAAACTGCGCCTGATGAGTCAGATTCAAAATTTATCTGAGGCTGAATTTCCTTCAGAATGGCAGGGTACATGGGGCTGCAAATTACTAATGTCAGGCAATTCATAACAAACCGAACAATGCAAAAGATTTCTTTTTTTTATTGTGAGTTGCACATGTAATCCAGCTAAGATAAATGATTGTGTTTAGCTCAATGGATTCCTTGGCTCTGGCTCACCAGCACTCCCAAGACTATTTATTGCAGCAGTTTAAAATATTATCCATTTTATAGTCCTCTAAATCATTTTCTTATCAGAAGATGGTCCCTGAATTGGAAAAAAATATTGCAGTTTTGTAGTTCATGAAAAAGTCATTAGAAAATGCAGAGGATGGTGAAACTAGGAGCAGGAGTGCCACATAACAATCCTCAAACTAACAAGTTTATAGACCCCGTGTGACAGATATTTACTGATGATGAGAACTGACAGTTCCCCACAAATTCACAGGGCATCAAGGGTGATCAGCAGTGATTGAAATTAAATCACAGTTATTTTGCTGATCCTGGAAATCTTAGAATCCTTAAAAGAAAGAAAAAAAAAATAAAAGAAAAAAGTTATTTTCTTGTTTTTTAACTGAAGAAGATTCCCAGTAAACAGTTTTCCACATCAAAAGATGCTTATGCAGTAAGGAATATATGGGATAGATGTTCTCACTGAACCCCTAATATGGGCATAATATTCACAATATATTATAATGTCTAATATGGGCATAATATCCATAATATAAGAAGAAAAAAGTTTATCGTATTTTGCTTTTAATAGCCACTTAACATTATGTTAAATAAAAGTTATAGGAAGCAGGAGTGCTGTTGCAAGTTGAAATATGCTTCAGTTTTTTAAAATTTGACACAAAAAGTCAGATTTTTAATTTTCCTAGTTTCCTACAATCTACTGACAGTTTTACTAAGCTCTAAACTTCTCCTGCAGACTCAAGGAAAATAAAATCTCATCCTAGTTGTTTTGTCAGACACAGCTAATCATATGTAGTCATTGCTTGAACTGCTATTTTTTATTTTGGAATTGCACAGAGAAATTAAAATTTCATAAAATCAATTTTCATTTCATATGCAAATAGTTGTACTGAGTCTTTCAGGAGAAGAAAAACCCCCATAAAAAATCAGCAGGTTGTTGGTTAACCAAATAACATATTTCTGCCTCTAATAATGACATTTTATTTTTAAAGTTCATATTTCACATATCAGAAGTAGATATAAATATGCTAATAATTCTTTTTAGTGCTGTGTTCACGGGAGCTTTTACATTGTGAAATCAGCTTCAATATGTCAGATTCTAACACCTAACACTTAAAGCCTATTTCTTTTCAATAGTTATAGCAACCTGATTTATATCAAAATTAATATTAAAATATGGTGAAATACTGAGGGTTTTTTTTCTTTTTTTTTTAAGATTGTTTCCCAGCTTTACTTTTAGAAATATTGAATCAATAAACAGACACGTTGATAAAAAATTCCATTTTTCATAATTCAGAACTTAAGGCAGCAACACAGAAGAAGAACAGGCATAAAGAGATGAGTTCAAAGTAAATCCACAGTAATTTCAAATTTGAGACCTCTAAGCAGATCAAACTAGAATGTGAAAACAAAAATCTTCCACAAAGCTATTTATTTTCTCCAGAATTTTCCTCATTCCTCCAGTACTTCACCCCTCCTCCTCTGCACACTAAAATCTGAGAAGCTGATAAAACATAGAGAACCATCTTTCTTTTGAACTGGTTAAAATATTGGTTAAAATCCAGTTTTTCTGTAGCTGTCCCTTACGCAAAAGTACTTTATAAACCTAATGTTTTTTTACAATGCTTTTCAAAACCAAATTTAGTTCTCTGAAAAGTTATGAGAGTTTTCACTAGCAATTTTTCCATTCTTGTTCGATTTGCCTTAACTTTATAACTTGTTTTTACCTAGTAAGGGACCACAAACACAGTGGTTAGGGCTTGCATATTTTCATTTGTTGCTCGCAGCTCATTTTAATTTTTGGTATAAAAAACAATCTGACTCTTAATCCTAGAGATTCTTCAGACAGTCTCAGAGAGAAAACAGTAATTTACAGTGAAGGCCAATTATCTTTTATATATATTTATTGAACCCATCATCCTCCTAAACAATTTTCCATTTGTCCTAATGGGATTAGAATAAAAGATTTCTGCGACGAGAATGAAAAGTTTGGACTTCTAAATGTTATTTATCAGAAAAATACATGAAAAAAGGAGAAAATAAAAGAGAAAAAATATCCTTAAATACAAGAAAGCAAATGTTTCAGTGATTTGGGATGCCTCTGTAGGTGCCAGGATCAAGTCTTCTGGGCTCTGGCAGACCCACTGAGGTCCTAAAAGTGCACAAAAGGAGCTGTGGCCCACCAAATATGACAGTGTTCCTGATCTTGAAATAGAAAAGCAGAGGTGTTAAATGCCAACCTGTCCTACCCAGCTGAAATGCAAGGAATTGTAATAAATATCACCACATGACCACCTCAGCCCTGAAAAAAGGATGAAAGGAATGTCAGTGGCAGGTGCATGGGAGTGTGTTCACACATCCTGCTCTGAATGCATTTTTTAAACCTTAAATTTTCCTCACAGGACCATTTAGGTTGGAAAATAGCCCCAAGGTCATCCAGTTCAACCTCTGAGTAAGGGTTTATGCAGGTGTGAAGGACCAGGTTCAACTGGAAGAAACAGGAAAGCTGGTGGGTACAGAGGAAATACCAATTTACACCTTCCTCATCACTTTTCCTTTTCTCCTCACTGCTTGACCATCAGTGTAACCCAAACATTAAAATCACAGAATCACAAAATCCTTGAGGTTGGAAAAGACCTCCAAGACCACCTTGCACCCGATGCCCACCCTGTCCCCAGCCCAGGGCTCTGAGTGCCACCTCCAGGTGACACCTGGAGGGCAAACTCTCTCTAGAACCATTTTCACCTGAACTTAAAGATGAGCACACAACCCACACCAGATCTTCAACACTCATGGCAGGCTGTCACTCTACGGTTTTTGATTTATTTTTGTGTTCTGGGTTGAGTTCTTTTGTTGATTTGGTTGATTTTTGTTGTTGTTGTTGTTGTTGTTGAGGGGTTTGTTGCCTTTTTTTGTTCTGTTTATATGCAATTTTGAAGTGAAATTCTTTTAGAGACCAGTAGAAAGTGCTACGCAGGGAAAGGTTTTTGTTTTGTTTTGTTATGTTCAAGATCACAGGTTATGCTGTTTCTCAAGCCATTTCCACTCTCGCACTTACTGTCCAGAAATTATAAACACATGTCAAGCACTTGTGTCAAAAAGACAGCAATCAGAACAAAAATCTTCTAGATCAGGAGTTCCAAAGGTCTTTCACCTGAAAATAGCAGTCACCCACTATTGAAATAAATAAATAAAATCTGAGTTTAACTTTCCGATCCTTTTGGTTGATATAAAAAAACAGAGTGCTGCTGCCAGAAAGGAGGAGAAATACTGTATAATGTGCAGTTCTGACCTGCAGTTGTGTGGACACAATAAATGGGGACGCCCACTGTGAAGTTTTTAGGGAGATGCATCTTTAGGATAGGAAAAAAAAAGCCTTTAAGAAGCACCTTTGAGTGATATAACTAATCAAGCTAGATTGAGCTAAGTGCTGCGCTGGCAGCTCTCTGATTGCATTGCCTCTGCTCTTACCTACCCAACAGATGTCATTTTATGTCAGCAGGAGACTTTTCCACCTCCTCTGGCCAATTTACTGGCACCAATTAACATTCTGCCACTGAGCAAGGCAGTTCACAGACATTTGGTGAGTTTTCATTGATGGGCTGCTGAAGCTCTGGTTTCTCAGTCACTAGAGCTTCACATGGGTTCAGCTGGGACCTGGTCAGATGTGCAATGGCTCTGAGATGTACAAGACAACTGATTTTCAAAATGAAAGCAGTAAAAGCAGACAGGAAAGGGGAAGTCTGAACGCCTCCAAGTTTTTGTTTCCATTTTCTGACTAAAAAATTAATAATTATTGCTTTTGGTGTTGTCTCTGAACATGAATCTCAACATGCATTCAGAAGGCAATATTATTAATATTTTTTTTCTACTCACACAAAATGTAGTTATCATTCCTCAGGAAGTGAATCTATTTGATATGTGAATCTTCTGGTGGGTTACTAACTACATCAATGCTTTGTGGAGACATTAAAATTTTCTCTGTTCATCCAATGCTCAGCTATTGGCAAAATCTGAACTAAATAGCCCCAAACTGCTGTAATGCCTCTTCCCTGACTGTCAGTTTATCACAGGATGGATTTTTTCCTGCAGGCACCTCTCCTCAGTGGCATTGAGCTGTGAGCATGAAGGTTGTGCTGGATCCTCTTCCTAGGGACCAGAAAAATCCGAGGCTGCACTCTCTGACAGTGAGACACTTCAGCAGGAAATGGCTTATTCATTTCTGGGCTGATTTCATTTTGTGTGACACGTGCCACGAATTGACTTCCTTTAATTGTTTGTTGTGTAATCCTTACCAAAGTCATTCCACTGGTAACCTTTAAGACAGATAAATAAATAAATGATCTCTTTCCCAATCTCCTCAGAAGGAGGAGACTTTTTATTGACATTTTCTTGGTTTTTTTTCACATGCTTCTTAATATCTGTGTCTTGAGAGACCCTCTGAACCTTTCAATCTGTCATGACATCCTTTTTTGCTCCTTGACCCATAAGCAGCTCAAGCTCTAAGGGCTGTATTGAACACTCTTGTCCCCTCTCCATTCTGCAGAGCTTGATCCTTTCTAATTTTTTGCAGGGAGGTTTTTCCATTGAATACAACCATAAATTGTTAATTAAACACTAATTACAAATCTTTTATGCTTTGAAATTATTTATACAGGTGTTAAGAAGCCTGGAAAAGTCATGGTTGTTGCAATGTCTCCTCCCTCTGCAATCTCCTGTCATGGAGCTGTTCAAAGCATGTCTGTAATAATATAAATCACCAAAAAAAAAAGAGTCATGTGCAATGGTGAAGTTGAAAAAACAGTAAGAAAGCTGAGTTTCAGGGCTCTGTTGTTGTTTTGTGGTTTTTTGGTTGGGATTTTTTTCTGTTGTTTTTTTTTTTTTAATTTTTGTTTTGTTTTGTTGGTGTTTTGGTGATTTTGGTGGGTTTTGTTGGTTTGGGGGTTTTCTTGTTGTTTACTTTGCTATTTGTGTGAGTTTTTGTTTGGTATGTTTGTGTTGTTTTTTTTTCTGGGGGGAAGGTTGGGGGGTTGGTTGGTTGGTTTGTTGGTGTTTTTTGGTTTTTTCCTTGCTTGGTTGACTGATTGCTTGCTTTGGGGGTTTTATTTTGTTTGGTTTGCAGTCCCTGGCTCCATTTCTGAGGATTTATATCACAGGAAGATTGTACAGTTCCATGAGATATTCCTAACTTGTAGCTGCGGTTTGACCACCACAGTGAGGAAGGAGAAACAGCACTAGAGAAATTTGGCCCAAAAGTGACCAGTTACAAGTCTACCTTTTTGTCCTGGTTCTGTTCAGAGTTACAAACTTCAATATCTAGAGTTTCCTGACATCCAAGTGATTGCACTGTACACTGGTGGACGCTCAGGCAAACCTATCTGCATTTGGTCACGCAACTTTCAAATAATTTAATTTATTACATTTGGCTAGTGCACTACACTCTGGTTACCACTTCAGTTTGCAACCACTCAAAAAAAAAAAAATCGAATATGATTCTTTAAATCAAATATGATTCTTTAAATTCTTAAATCATATTAAACATTTTTTACCACTGGCAGAATGCTTTTCTTCTCCATAGCCAGTACTGTCTTCATACTTTCTTTGTCTACAAAAGCAACTGCATGTCTTCAATATTTTTGAGATATTTGGCATATTTTCTTCCAATATTTTAGCCAGGATATGTGACAATTCTCATTTGCCTACATCCAAAGAGAAATGATGTCAGGAGAAGCTCACATCCAGATCCTTGTTGTATTGATATACTTTGATATATTTTCCTCTAACCATTTCAGTAAATGCTTTTGGGAAAGCTAGTAAGCAAACAGCTCCTGTCCAAATCTCATAGTACTCAGACCTGATCAAACAGATCTTCAAGATTTTTTTTTCCCTACCCAATTCAGGAAACAACAATTGATTTCTAGGCAACTTCCCAAAATCAGCAACATCTTTGTTTGGAAACATACAACTTCCAGTCAATTTTAAAATTTCTGACTTGTTTGAATAAAAGAGAATATAATTCATTTTCTTATCATGAAAAAAATAATACATATTCTTTTAATCAATTTCATAACAAAAAAAATAAACAAGATGCATTTTTGAGTGTCTTCAAGAAAAGCAAAAATATCCAGTGACAATATTTTAGGGTTATATTCCTGGTTTTTTTACTTTCATTCTAGAAACATGCAACTTTAAACTCTCAGGTGGAAAAAAAACCCCTTGACTGTGCTCAGGTTAAGTTTTTTTATTAAAGAGTGTTCTGACTGTTCATTCTGAATATTGTTCTCATTGCAAATTGAGACAATTTGATAATATAACAGCATTGTCCCAAGCCCAAAGAATTTTGGTATTTAAAAAGTTTCAGAAGAATTTATCAATTTCTCACTTTGCTAATTGTAAATTCCTGAATCCTAGCTAGGCTTGTGAGAAGAGTGAGGAAAAGGCAAGGTTGTGAAGACTTTGACAAAGGGACAAGAACTTCTCAATAAAATATGAGAAAAAAACTGTTAATATTATTAAAATAAGATCCTTGACCCATTGGACTTATAATGAATAATGAACAGCCTTGTTAATTTACAGACTTGTTTCAAATTTTAAATCACATGCGGTACAACCAGGAATTGAATTCCTTTCATTAATATTTCATTAAAAATTAAATGCAGTAAAGACATTTAGACCTCTGGATATTTTTTTAATGACATCATAAACAAACATTTTAATTCCCGACACTAACATATCTAAAATATAAAAGCCTACTGCCACATACTGCCACTGTTACATAAATCCTAAAGCTGCACTCCACACAGAGCTATTCACAGCAGTGGTTTAATAATGATCTATTAAACATTTCCCCCTAAGTAAGTGCTAGAAACATACTTAAGAAAGCACATTAAATACTACTTCAAACTTAATAGAATGAGTATTTATACTCATATGATGAAGTTAAAACCACCTGTTTTACTGAACCTTTTGTGATCACTGTTTGTAGGTGATGATACACATTCTCTTCTCCTAAACACTTGAAACATGTTAAGATTAAGACTGTGTAGGATTTCATAGTCTAAATTGCATTATATAAACTATTTATGCCCTGAAGTCAATCTGATATGAGTATTAGTTAGAGAAACAATGATTTGCTTCTGCTGTGACATTTTGAAATGTTTAAAAACTCACAGAGCAATGGTACTTCATACCATCACCAATTATTTTTATAACACAGTAAATACTGCCTGAAAATTTCAGTTTTGTTCCACGACAAAAAATTGGAGAAGTTAAAAGTAAAAAAACACAGGTCATTTTGTCAAGTTCTTCCTCGTTGCCTCTTTTCATCATTCTCTGCTGCAGATAGGCCACAGCTGTGTCTGCTTGTTGAATGATTTGCAGCTGTGAACCCCTCATGTTTTCTTCCTCTCTGAGAAATTCACAGCAGCATTAACCAAAGCTTCATTCTAAATAAGCTGCTTCAGCAGTGGAATATCATCATGAAAGGTTGTTGTGACACCCCTGAGGGACAGGATGGCATCCAGAGGGCCCTGGACACCCCCAGGGGATCCCATGGGGATCTCAGGAGGTTGAACCAGGCCAGGGCTGGTGCTGC
Source organism: Calcarius lapponicus (assembly GCA_039654755.1). Classification (NCBI taxonomy): domain Eukaryota; kingdom Metazoa; phylum Chordata; class Aves; order Passeriformes; family Fringillidae; genus Calcarius; species Calcarius lapponicus. Next base: position 71,758,132 of record CM077481.1, on the reverse strand, counting down.
CCCTGGGTCAGGGCAGCCCCGGGCTGGATCCAGGCTGGGCTGAGCAGAGGGAGCAGCCCTGGAGGAGCCCTGGGGGTGCTGTGGGGCAGGGCTGGGACCCCAAAGCCTGTGCTGGGCTGGGCCTGGAGCCCAGAGCCTGAGCCGGGCCCAGAGCCCCGAGCCCCGAGCCGGGCCCAGAGCCCAGAGCCCCGAGCCTGAGCCGGGCCCAGAGCCTGAGCCGGGCCCAGGGCCCAGAGCCTGAGCCGGGCCCAGAGCCCAGAGCCCAGAGCCGGGCCCAGAGCCCCGAGCCGGGCCCAGAGCCCAGAGCCCAGAGCCGGGCCCAGAGCCCAGAGCCCCGAGCCGGGCCCAGAGCCCAGAGCCCAGAGCCGGGCCCAGCCCAGCGTGGGCAGCAGGGCAGGGGCCATTCTGCCCCTCTGCCCCTCAGCCAGAGCCCACCTGCAGAGCTGCCCCAGCCCTGGGCCAGCCCAGCAAGGAGCTGGAGCTGCTGCAGCCAGGCCAGAGGAGGCTCCAGCGTGGGCAGAGGGATGGAGCAGCTCTGCTGGCAGCAAAGGCTGGCACGGCTGCCATTGCTCACCCGGGCAGGAGAAGCTCTGGGCTGAGCTCAGGGTGGCCTCGCAGGGCCCCGAGGGGCTGCGGCAAAGATGGACACGGACAATGGCCAAGGGCCGCAGGGACAGCGGCCAGGGAACGGCTCCCGGTGCCAGAGGGCAGGGCTGGCCGGGATCTTGGCAATGAGGAATTGTTCCCTGGCAGGGTGGGCAGGCCCTGGCACAGGGTGCCCAGAGCAGCTGGGGCTGCCCCTGCATCCCTGGCAGTGCCCAAGGCCAGGCTGGACACTGGGACAGGGGAAGGTGTCTCTGCCATGGAAGGGGTGGCACTGGATGGGCTTTGAGGTCCCTTCCAACCCAAACCATTCCATGCTTCTGTGATTCTGTATCCCAATGTTTGTTTTCAGGACTCATCTCCTAGATGTAAAACTACAAACACTCTTGACTTCTACACCCTTCTCAAAGGAGATTGCGTTTAAAGTCCTGTTTGAAACTTATGTCTCTGGACCACCACGTTCTTGGGCTTTTTTCCACCCACATGAGAGGCTTTAAACACCACATAAAGTTTTCTGGGTTTAATCACCCCCTCACTTCTGAGTGAGCTTGTTTTTAGATGTTGGTACTATTTTGTTATTCTAGTTATCAGCATGGGTTTGGTAAAACATGAATGACACCATGGCAAAGGAATCAATCAAATAAAATTTCCTGCAAAATTGGAGTCTCATACCTCTCTGGTGATATTCATGGCTCAGGGGCAGCTTTGTATCCTATCTTTTGTCCCCACCTGTTTGGTTGGTTGGTTGCTCTTGTTCCTGTAACAACTACAACAGTTCCTGGCTCACCAGAGTCATTCCTGTACTCTCAGGCAGTTCCCCTGGAGCCAGATTGAATTTCTTCAGCAGAACAGTTCTGCTTCAAATCCCCTAATACTGGTAAAGAAAAGAGTGCATAAGGCTCTCTCTATTTATTCTCTATTTTTTCTCTAGAAAATATAGTTGCACTGCAGGGGGAAAAAGTTGGTAATCATAGAAAGTACATTTTCAAGTTGGTTTGGTTTTGGGGTTTTTTTCCCTTGACACACCTTCATAAGTGTAACATTTTATTTCCTCTTAATTGAGCTTGAATAAAAAATAGGTTGAAAATATAATGGCTATGCATGTTTTTTTTTATATATATATATATATATATATATATTTATACATATAGAACATATATATGTTGATCTATAGATATTGATACATAGGTATATATAGATATATATTTTATTTATATATATGTACATATATATAATATTTAATTATATATATGTATGTATGTGTGTGTATATATATATATATATATATATACACACACACACATATAAACTCTTTCCAGGGCTATTCCTTATCTGTTGAAAATGATTGCTGAAGGGAATAACACAGTGAAATTAAGTAAAATAAAACAACTTGTTAAATCAAAATATTGTTATTTTACTGACCAAGTGACAGCTGGATTGAACTGAGATTATGGTCATGCCACCTGACTTAAGTTTGTTATTTTGACTAATTGAAGGAAGTAGTTAGAAAACAGGTTTAGACTTATAACTATGGCAATCAGTACTCATGGTTAATATCATTTTGTGACTAGAATTAATTCTGTGTTAGTCAAAGGGATGTTTTGCTAGTTTGCTGTGAGTACTGCCTTGATATTTTACAAAAAGATGGGAAACAGGAAAATCTTTAAAAATATCATGAGAACCTCTCTTAAAAATGAAAGTATCATTTGAGGATTCAAACAATTTAATCTGTAAAAATTATACTGTATCATACCACCCTTCACAAAACCCTATTCAATCAGTTCAGTTACATCATTCCATCATCATTAATGGTCCATTACCTTTACTGTGTTTTCAAACCACTGGTTTCAAGCAGCCCAACTTTACTATTGGAAAAATCTCTTTTTAAGTCATCTTCATCACCCAGCTCAACACATTCCAATCTGACACATTAACACATCAGAAAGCTTTATTGCCTTATTATCCAACTAGCAGGAAGGAAAAAAAATGTAATTCACACATCCATAGGATGAATTAAGTCTAATGGTGTGAACTCCCTGCTAGGAAAACCTCTCAAGGCACTCAGCTCCCTGCTGCTAAAATCTTTCACACGCCCAACAGTTGTTAACATTAGAGATCAAACTAATCATGAGTTTCCTCATCAGAACCTCCCCTCAAAATTATCTAAATATCTTATATCTTTGTTTGTGGTTTTTAATATAAACAGTAAGAAGGAAGCAGGTACCTTTTTTTCAGAGGGCAGTGTAGACTGACCTGAACAACATGACTATGCAAAGCAAGAAAGAGAAGAAAGAAAAAAGCAAGAAAATTTCTCAGATGTGATGGCAAGGTGCCTTGGGGTAAGTATCTTGAAGCGAGTTCTGAAAACACTTCAGCATCTAGTCCTATATTAAAAAAAAAAAAAAAAAAAAAAAAGAGGGCAGGATTTTTGATTGTTTACTGTTCAGAACTAATAGGCAGGAAGCTGGCAAAGTTGATAATTTATTATGACAGCTGAAGATAATTCAGTAGAATTTATCCTAGCTGCCATTGTGTGGATTTTTTCTGATGGGGAAAGGGAAAGTATCTGCTGACTCCCCTAGAGTGCCACCCTCACTGCCCCCTTGTATTTTGAGATATTTTTGTGATTTTTCTCTACATTCTCCCTATATTTTCACCTTCTATCCCATATTTGTTATTTAATTTTCCCTCCTTGCCTTCTTCTTCCTTCCCTTCTTATCTTCTCTTTCATCCTATTCCCACACTTCACTTCATGCAATCCATCCTCCTTTCCCATCAGTTGTCTAGCTAGGAAAATGTCCTTTTAAGCCCTTTTACAGCTAGATGCTTTGTGTATCAAGAACTGCCGTCAAACAGAACTTGCCTCAGCCCTGCTGCTAAAATGTCATAAATTTCCTGTACAGAAAACTAGGCCAGAAAGCAGAAGGAATATTTCTCTTTAGGTACTGCTTTGCTGTTTGTTTGTCATTTTTTTTAATCCTATTGCTCCTTATATTGCTTGTGACTAATGTTACCAATATCCTGCAAAACTTTCATTGTTTCTGAAAAAGAAGAATAAATTGGTTCCCTCCTGATTGACGTACATATTTAAAAAGTGGCAAGTTTTCTAGCTCCGGTAGAATATTTTATTGTAGATTTCTTCCTTTGTTTTTTTAATCTTTTTTGTAGATTCCTTACTGTCCCACAACAATACAATCAATTTCCTGCTTTGTGTACATATGAAGGACATGGAAGAAGCATCATTTCAGACATGCAAGGGGCAATTTATTTAAAAAAACAATATTAAAATCAGTGTCTCCCAGTTTGAATTTGTACCTTCTCATGTGACCTTTACTGAATATGTTCCACAGCTTCTGGTGGAATAAATGCTCAGATGCTGCCTGAAGAAACAGATCTCAAATCACCCCAGAGCTCCTTCACTGATGGAGAACATGGGAACCACTGACAAGTGGCAGACCTCGTTATGGAAGTTTCAAGTTCAACACAGTGAAAATAAAAGACAAAAAAAAAAAAAAAAGAGAATGAAAAATATGTAGCAATGTCTAGTGGTGTCTCATACACAGGCATACAACATTGTAAAATTTATGACTTGAATATATTTACACTTAGGACAGTAAAATTTATTTTTAGTAGTATTTATTTTCATGCTTCCTCCAGTCCTGCCTCTCTCAACTGTATCAAAATCACACAAGACCATCTGAATAACTAAATCAGGAGACCTTAATATGTCAGTGTTTTCATAGAAATAATGTAATTTTTTTAATGGTTGACCTTTACTGTTGGAAGCACAAGGCTTTCAAACAGTTTTAATTTTTTCTTTCTGTTCACACAGTTTTCATGAATAAAATTTAAGATGGACAAAACAATTGCCTAACCTGTGTGCCAGACTACAAATTCTTTTTTAAAAAAACACAAAAACACGATGGTTGAGGGCTGGAAAGAAGTACAGGGAAAGAGATAAGGGGTAAAAGAGTGGATTTTCTATGGAATTATATCAGATTTATGCATTTCCATAGCAGTAGCTGTCCCGGAGCTTTGGGACCTGCTCAGTTTCTGGATTCCCACAACAACACTGCATTTCCTATATTCAAAAACATCCTCAATGCCCATTGTCCCATCTTTTTGATCTGATTTCCACAAGAATAAAACATAAGCCTCCGGGCTGGGAAAGGCAAAAAGTCAGGATAGAACATACAGATCCTGATTTTGATTTATTTTTCAAACTAAAGTAATGCATGTCAGTGGTATGAGAATGGAGAGGGAAAACTCATGTGGCAGGAGCCTCCAGAAGTTTAATTAGTTTGAATTTGTAAAGATCACCTCCAGTCTCCCACCAGATTTTTTCAAACACTTAAAATTCAATTTTCCATGGGGTGGAATCTTCATCTCTAGGACCTCTTTCCCACATATGTTCTCTTGAACTCCAGCTGCACATTTTGAACTACAGGCAAGATGTGACAGCACATGAAATTTATTTAGCAAGTTGGAATTTCTGAATGAACTGACTTTTTTAGGAAGCACCTGAAATTTTTATTCCCGTGTGAAATAAAATTGCAGTACTTTGAATTCCTCCATCAGCAAGATTTCTAATAAGCCACATTGGAATTTTGAGATAGGAATTAATTAATTCTCTCTCTGTTGTATAATTGCTGTTCCTCCAGGCTTCAAGTACATTTCTTTTTAAAAATTATCTTTAAAAGCTGAATTTGCAGTTAAGTACAAACAGCCATTACAGAGAAAGTCAGAAAGCAGCGAAACTGGGATATTCAGAGGTTCCTTTTTGTGTGATTGATATTCAGAGGTTTCTTCTGTTGGATGACAAATACACAGCCCACGAGCTGTGGGTTTTTTTGTTACTCGTGGCACAGCCAACACCTCAGCGATGCAAAGCTTTCAGGGGTACCAAATGTGGAATAGAATTCATATACCATGCCTGGCATCCTCAGTCATAATCAAAACTGGGAACACCTGATTCTGTGAGAGAAACTGCAAAAGGCACCACACTGGGCTTCCTTTAGGTGTATGGTTAAACAGGAGCAGCTGCAATGTCCAGCATGAACTTAAAGCTTTTTTTCCTGGGGATTTAGACTTGAACAACCTGGTAGCTCAGAGCTTTGTGGAGAAACATAGTTTATTTCAGTGTATGCTAAAAAATCTGTGAGAGCTTCCCCCCAGGTGGAGAGTATTCACCTCAACAATGGGCAGCAGGAAGGATTTTGTTGATATTTGTTTCTTGTTCCATTGGGGATTTTTTTTGTTGGAGGAAGAAGTGCCTACAAAATTTATTGTTTTTTATTAAGGAGCAGCCACGTGGGGGATGAATCTGCAAGCAGAACAGAAGTTTCTGGAGGCATTTTAAATCTTGAATCTTCTTCTTTCTTATATAAGTAACTTATTATTTAATATCCCTGAGCAACAAGGCTGCAGATTTTTACTTGTTATACAAAGAGATGTTTAGTTCAGTTTTATAAAATTAAAATAAAAATCCCATAGAAGGTATAAAGTGTATGCAATAATACATCTGCAGCTTAAGCTGGCTTGTTCCATCTTATGTTTCACCAACAACAGCAAGCCAGAAACTTGATGACCACTTTAAAGACCAATAATTTATTAAGTGTAAGAGGTAATGGTGAATATACTGCCAGGAGGAAAGATAGGCACAGAAAACTTCAGGCATGGACAGATGGGCTTCTAAATAGCGTTCTTATGGGGATAAAAGTGCTCTAGAGCTGTTTTTTTTTGGGTTTTTTTTTTAATTTCTATAGAAGAGCTTTAAAAATAAGAGAGATGAAGATGTGCTTCTGCATTAAAATATTTCAATTGCTGCATGCTGTATTCTGAAGTGAGCATGGAGGTTGAATCAAACACCAAATAAAACTGATTTTGAGACTTCATGCAACAGTAAAAAATCAGAATAAGGGTTTTAAACTGGTTCAAATTAACAAATGCAATTTGGGGTAAACACTTAACTTCAATACATCTGGAATTTCTACTTTAATTCTCTTGGAATTTGGATTGCTGGGTTGGGAGTGTGTGTCCATATTAGTGTGTACAAAGGAAGATGTACTTGAAGCAAGAAATTACCAGAGAATAGCTTAAATGGGTTGCTATGTTAGGCTATGGATGGCTGAAGTGTTAAAAAGAGGTTTTTTATGTCTCTTACAATCCATCCCATGGCTACATTATAGAGACAAAAATAAAAGGATAAAAACAAACATGAATAAAGACAATTTGCCAAGAATATAATAAAAGACCTAGACAAGTAATTTTCCTCTCTCTCCTCAGTTTCATTTCCTATGGGACACTTTAATCCATGTTTATTTCTCAATATGGAGCTACATTTCTGTCATAAAAAACACATGCCCTGGCAGTGTGTCACAAAAGGAATGTCTGAGAGGTTAATGTCTGCTTTCATGTGACCAGAGCAAATGAACACTCAGATACTTAAAGGCCCAGAAAACCAAACCAAACCAAACCGGAACAAAAAAAAAACCCCAAAACCAAAAAGCAAAACCCAAAAACCCCACAAACAAACAAAAAAGGACAAACAAACAAACAAAATACCCAAGCAACCAAAAAAAAAAAGCAAACACACACACACATATGAACAAAAAAAACGAGTGATGCTTGTTCCTAAGTATCTTTCTTCAGCTTTAAAGGTGGACTTCTTAAAGCAACAATTTTTGCTAGGCAAATATTTCAATATTTCAATAGAAGCAATATGGAGGTGATACTTACATGGGGAAAAAAATGGCCCCTCTAAACTAAACCAGCCAATCTGTTTCAATGTTTTTCAAAGGATGTACGTTGAAAATTTCTAGGTTCTTACATTTACATTCTTAAATTTCCTTATTTTTGTATTTCCACTTGTCATGGGCTGGGATGAGGCAATCTCTGCAGATGCTTATCACTTTCTGGCTTTTCAGTAGGCTGGGATTTATTGAGATGAAAGCGACTGGGAGAGATGTACTTTCTGCTGAATTTGAAGTGAGATAAATATATATATATATATATAAATTCTCTGACCTTCAGATTATTAGACTGCTCAGTGTTGTATAACATGATTACCTGCATTTTTCAAGATTTTATGATGAGAAAGAAGGAGTTTTGCCACCTTTTAAAATATGTCCTTTGTTGGAGAAAGTTCTACACAAGCTATTAAGAAAGAAGGCTAAAAATATTTAAGGAAAAAAATATAATTCGTCTATAAAATTGCTATAGAAATGAGGACAAATGAGATAGTTTCCTGTCCACAGATTCAGAAATAATTAAAGAAATGAGAGGGAAAGAAAAAAAGCAGTTCTCTGTGCTCAAAATTCTAGGGAGCACCACTTAATTTTTCATATTTAATTAAATAGGAACAATATGTTATCTTTTGTCCTTATTTTCATCCCACTATTCGAGGAAACAGTTGATTCATATATGATTCTGCACTGACTGAGAAAGCAAAAATGTTTAATCTGTGAACTTAAATCTGTAAAACCACACCAGAGGACATTCACAGTGGGAACACCCAATTTGTTTTACAAGGAAATTATATCTCTTTGAAGAAAGAAGAATGTTTTACACTGAATTATATGTCTTCACAGAAAGATGAACATTTATTCCTGGTCTTAAGCAGACACACATTTGAAGACATACATGCTGTTATCGTTCACATATATAAATTAAACACACAAGTGCATTAACCGCCATTTTCAAAAATGCTTTGCAATAATACAATCTGCAGTTTTGATAAGAAAAAGAGATCTTAACTCAAAAGGGCTACAATTTCCCTCTGGCAGCAAGCCAGGACCAAGAGTAGGAATCCAGGGCTTGCAGCTCTCAGACCACAGCTCCATCCTTCAGACTCTGTTGTCTCAAAGCACCACTCAGAACCAATTCATTAAAGCCAATATTATTTTGTGCAGTTCAGAGGTGCATTTTTGGTGGTTTTGCAATTATATAAGAAAAAGCACTTTTAGATTAAAATGTTTATGCTCTGTTCATTTGCATATAGGTCAATCCATTGAATAATGCATATTCTCTTCTACTTATTATCAGGAGTCTACCTAGAGTCTCCCCCTGGATAAATTAAGCAAATCTTGAAAGCCCACAGAAAGAAAAGAACAGACAGCTGCTTTAAAACTTCTTTTCCCCAAGAATTATTTTGCTGACAAGTAAAAATGAATGTGTTAAATGCCTAGAAGTGTCTCCTGTCAAAAATAAACTGTTTTGCATTCCAGTATAGATTTTTCTGAAATCTGTTATGTGATTCTAATTTATGTATTTTTGTAGCGGGGATGTGAAATAATTTCACACACTTACTCACACATTATTTATTGACCATTTCAAATAAACACCGTCAGAATAAAGTTTTGCAAAAGTATTTTGGCAGTGAATAATCTATGTATAAATATAAAAGGAAAGCATGCAGGTATAAGTAAACACATATATAAAACTGCAAAACCTCTCCTGAATTATGTATTGAATTGAAGTGACTTCAGTGAAGCCTACTGCTGAAGGTCTTTGCTGGCATAAAAATTAATGTAAGGCTGAAGTCTAAAATAAATAATATCTTGGCTGGGTTAGTCATGCTGTCTGCCTGCAGATTTCAGAAATTTGACCTGAAGAGTACAGTTTGTAAGTTACAATTTGTAAGAATAAACAACAATTCTATGAGAAAAACCTCTGTAATTAATGTGAGCTTACATATTTTCCACAAACCCCAATTTTCTGGGTGTTTCCCCAGTGGTGATCATTTACTGAAACACAACAGAGGACGCACCATCCCTTTTGGCTACAGGTCAGAAAATCATTTCCAGTTTTCCCACAATGTCTCAAGCTCCCTTACAGGGCACTACATGGTTTGCTTTAAGTCCCTAAGCTTGGTTGAGGAAAAGGAACAAAACCAGACAAACAAAAAAAAAAAAACCCAAACCAAAACAAAAAAAAAAAAAAACCAACAAAACAAACAAAAAAGAACAAAAAAGGAATAAACATAATGTGTTATTATACATAATCTGTGAGATTTTTTAATGAAAAAAATCCCTTTGTTACCCTTCAAGAACTTGTAGCAAACAAATTTACAACAAAAATTAAAATTTTAAAAATGCCAAAAATTGAGATGAAATTAAGAAATTTATTTCATTTGACCTGTACTGTGCACAAGCTGCCCCCCTCTTGTATCAAACACCACCATTTCAGACTGAATTTCCAGAATTTCGTGGTTGTCTTCAGACTTCAGTACATTAACAATTATGAAGTATCAGTACCTTGCTTGAAACAGAACCAGCTTCAGGTAATTGCAAAATCCAGTGATTACAAAATCCAGGAATTTCAATATTATCAAATTATTGTTGTTCCCAGTTTTGCAGCTTGTGAACAACCCATTTTTCTGCTATGTGACAATAGGTCCACTTCTAAAATTATTACATTTTGCCCTCTGAGTATGAAGAAAAAGGCTAAGGATGAGGGGAGAAAATTAAGTGACATCTCAGCCTCTTGTGGTGGTAATCTCTATCAATATGTTCTGGACTAAATGACAAAGCTGTTGCTAAAAACTCTTTCAAAATTGGACAAATCAGCAAAGCCAACATTTTCCTGTTTCTTGGGCAAGGATTCATTTCTGCAGTAAAACAGGTAAATTCCTGTTAGGATTATATTTAACAAGCACATGGTCTCCCAGACAGGCTTCTGCTTTCAGCTGCTATAAAATATTTGATTCTGATCTACTGTTCCCCACTCTGTTGCTGAGGAGAGGCCCTAAAGAGGAACATTAGGTGGAGATAATCAATTCACAGGCCAGGCACATACTTGAAAAAGACACTCTTCACCACCAAAGCTGGGCTGGAATATTTATGAAATTGCAAGCACTGTTGCCATGCTCAAGCAGATTTTTCCTTCTAATACTCAGTAATCCCTGATTCACACTCGGATTGTCAAACCCAGGAAGATAAAAGCATTTTGAGGGCTTGAAAAATGTCCTCTCCCCTGTCTCAGTTGTTTAAATTTGGTGCTGTTGTTCTCCGATTCAGCATGACTTGTCTGGCTGGCTGTGACATTTTGGGGTTTTTTTTTGTTTGTTTTTTGTTTGTTTGTTCGTTTGTTTGTTTGTTTGTTTTTTGTTGACTGGTTGGCTGGTTTTGGTTTTTTTGGTGGGTTTTTTGTTTTTTGGTTTTGGGGTTTTTTTTGTCTTTTGGTTTGTTTGTTTGGTTGGTTGGTTGGTTGGTTGGGTTTTTTGGGTTTTTTTGTTGGTGTGGTTTGGCTTGGTTTGGTTTGGTTGGTTGTACCCATGTGCCCAAAAAGATCCTCTCTGCTTTTCAGAGTTTATTTCCAACAGGCACGTGAGTCATTCTGGTTTCTTCTCATAAAGCAATCCTCTCTTACCTGACTTCCTGCTGCATCTCTCATACCGAAAACTGCCACCATCTCTCTCTCATTTGAGCAGCTTCCTCTGCTCTTTGCTCCAGTGACCTTTTCCCTGAAGCTCTGTCTGAGTTTCTCTGTGTCTCACCCACATGGTGCTTGCCCTTTCTTAGTCCTTAAGCTGTAAAACAAGCAAGTGAACCTCACACTTCTGTCATTCAGATCATAAAAGTGTGAATAAGGCTTAGGGAAAAAAAAAACAAAAAAGAAATGTTAAGAGCTTGCCCTTAAGAGATCAAGAATCTTGGGCTGAGGATAATCATTTTCATGTCTCCCAGACCTGGAATTTGTTTCAGATGCCAAAAAAAGAGATCTCTAACATCCCTGTGTAGTTCCTACGAGGTGCGGAGGCAGTTTCACTCAAATGATGCTGTAATTCTCAATTCCCACGTGAAACATCTGAAGATCTGGCTTCCTCCTTGTCAAAAATGTGACTGCAACAGGGATGCTTTAGAGCTCTGCTTAACTGAGAGCAACAACAAAGATGGGGAAGGACAGAAATAAACATTCAGTAGGTGACTGGCAAACTAAGGTGGCCGCACAAAAGCCCAAATCAGCTGCCTGTGGGTGTTGGTGTATTCAGAACATGACAATATTCATCTCACTGCTGGCATGACAATAAGGAGGGAGAGTAATTTTTGCTGGGTATGGAGGGAGATCTGAAGGTATTCCTGGTCATAATAATGCACTTCTTAGAGAAAGCACTTGAAGGTGGCGAGATTTTACATGAGGACACTTGCCCTGTCTCCCATTTTCCCTTCACTGTCATACTCAGAGGTTAAAAACTTCAAATACCAGCCAGGGTTTGGGACACAGGGAGAGAGCTGCATCTTCTTGCAGGAACAGGGCCCAGGGTGAAGAAATCCTGTTTTTAAACACAGGTTTTGTGATCTTTGTGATGGAAATGGGACTTGTGAAATGAACTTCGTGGAGGAAATGGGATGCCAAGTCTTAGGAATATTCTTGTTATATCTTAAGGCAATCATTGGATTAAGCCCCAAGAATTCAGCTCTATTTCTTTCCAGAACAGTGAGGAGGTGCAAGTTTCTCTCACAAACTGTTCTGGTGGAACACAAATCCTTGCAGCACTCCAGCAGGAAGGATCCAGCCCTTAATCAATGATTGCCTCGTCTAATCAGAACAGCTTCTGCTCATTTCAGTCATCTCCTACCGAAGGCAACTCAGCTAACTTGAAAATCTGGATCCCAGCTGCCAGAGATGCCCACACCACGGGGCCTGGGGCAAGGCTGTGTCCCAGGATTTAACCTGAGCCTGCCTGGCTGCCTGCTAGCAGGTGTGTAAGCCAAGATTTAGTCCCGTGGTGGGTGGAAGAGCTCTGGCTCCAGCACAACTGAAGCCTTGACACAGCACCAGTGGAGCACAGGCCTTTCAGCTGACTGTGTGAATAAACCCTCACAGCTCACCCACCTGAATGAAACTTTTTTTAAGGGAGGGGGATATTCATTCTTTCAATCAAGAGACATTTAGATATTGCACGTCTGCTCAAGGTATTTGAAACTGGATATCATGGAAAGGTTTGGGCTGGAAGGGATCTTAAAAATTAACCTGTCCCACGGCCTGCTGTGGCAGGGACACCTTCCACCATCCCAGGCTGCTCCAAGCCCCATCCTTTGGACACTGTCACTAATCCAGGAGCAGCCACAGCTTCTCTGGCCACCCTGCGCCAGAGCCTCACCTCCCTCACAGAGGGAAGAATTTATTCCTTTATGGATATGTGACCCCCCCATTTCCCAATCTGACCTGGCAGCATTCATGACCAGGTTCAAAAATGCCATGAACATGGTGAAGGTGTAGAAGAGAGAGAAGAAGGGAGAATAGCCTGCCCTTGCTGTAGGCACCTCTTGTCCTTTCTGTCTCTTGTGATTGGCACCAACATAAAAACAATGTTTATTCTGCTTGTAGGTGACTCCCAAAACTGTGTGACAGGTGTGAGTGGTGGTGCCCAACAGAGAGTGCCTACTGCATGGCCACACCACGTTTGTGGATCATGTGAGGGGGAAATTGCAATTTCTAGCTAACCAATGTGTATCTGGGAGGCAGCAGAACGTGGGGCATCTCATGTAGTTTTTCATCTAGAGGAGAAACCTGTGATTCACCTGCAGTTTTCCTCTCAGTGCAGCCTCTGCATTTACAGAACATAAACCAAAACATTTAATTTCCTAGAGCAGAGATCTTTTTAAAGAAGCAATCTGATGCAAGCAAACCAAGGGAGTAAGAGTGATGAGGAGAGATGGGGAAGACTTCGGGATGGTCAAAGAATCCAGATTTATTGTGGAGTACAATTGTTTATATGCTTATTCTAGGAAGACTATTAATGTGATTATAATGTAATAATGTGATTATAATAACAGTGATTGGGTTAACCATCACATAAACAAACTTACACATTTTTAACATCCCTTCCTTGTACAAGTCTGAAGTAATTTTCTTTTTCCTGGTAAACCAGTCTGATTTGATCTTCTTGCAAATTTAATTTAATCCTCAAAATTGTTTGCTAGTGCCAAGGCATCCTGTTATCAAATCTCTTATGCTAATAAGGTCCAAAGTACTCTTGGTTTTGTGTACCCCAACAAGTGAGATCTCATCTCTTAATCATTAATCCACCACTGAATCATTTAGATTGGAAAAGACCCCTCAGATCAGTGACTCCAACCTTAATTAATGTTGGAATCCATGACCTTTAAGGTCTTTTGCAGCACAAATGACAAATGAGGATTTTAAGGTTCTGTGAATTCAGGCTCTGCAGGTGCACTGTACTTGACTTGAAACATCCCAAGTGTTCCCTCCCAAAATTTTAGGCATGAAAATGTAAAGGAGAACAATGATCTAGCCAGATGGGGTTTTATATTTGAAGGATCCTGGGTTGTTTTTTTTTACAAAAAAGCCACATTCACAGGCAGCGGGTCACACAGCTATTTCCTCCTCCAAGCAATCGAGAAGCAAAAGTTGAACTCACCAACTTTTAGAGCATTCTTGTAAAAACCAGCACATTGCTTTCACCACCTCTAAATGCCACAAAATTTGCTTTAATAGTAGCTACCCTGGCTGTCTTTTTGTCTCATCTGGCTTTGCAAGGGAAACAGAAAAGCATCCTAGGAATGGGGTGCATTGTTTTGTGTTATGATATTCAGAGCAAAATCCTCATAAACCTGTGATTGTCTTCACATTTCATCTCATTGTGCAGCCAGACACACAGGATGAGTGCCCCTTACAGGTGCTCTGAGCAGTAGTTTTGATTCGGAGCAAAAGACTAAAATCTGTGGGAAATGGTGGTAATGAGTAGATGCACAAATAAATAACACCTGTTTTTCATTACTGTATTGAATTATCAAACCTCTGGTACTTAAAAAATCACAGGAAAGAACAGAAGGGAATCAGGTGTTCATGACTTCCTTTATTGTTAAGTAAAAGTGAGAAAGAAAAAAAAAAGGAAAAAAAAAAAAAAGAAAGAAAGGTTTTTCATCTTTCATCTTCAGAATTCAATAAAAACATAGGAACCAGTTCTGGGCTACACCCACTCTCTGTGTCATTTACTGCTACAACCCTTTTCTCCCAGTCTTAATTAAAGAATTGTTATGAAAATATTTGTTGAATTTCTGCCTCTGAAAATGTGACCTCTCTGCACATTAAATTTAACCCAATGCTGAAGCAAACAGAAAAACTCTTAGGCAAGGATTATATAAGAAATTTCGAGGGGCATTTTGCATTTTAACCTTGTGAAAACACCACGACAACTAGAGAAAAATTAAACTGTGACATGCATGACAGTCCTAAAGGAAGTTATATTTTATACTCTCACAAATAAAAAAGCTGTTTAGAGAAGCTTGAATCAGATATTCACATGCAGAACAGTTTACGCAGATGTTAAATAATAAATGCACTGTTGTACCTCAAGGAAACAGATAATTACTAATATTTGTGGCAGCATCCATAAACAGAGCTGCAGGTAAGCTCTTTACTGTTTATGAAGTGGTTTGGACCTTCCACATCTGCCTGTGTTGTTACCCCAGTTCCAAAAGATGGCAAATTGGAATATGGAGTTTGTGCTTTGTACAGATCTCCCATTTCCATCTCCCAGGTGGCTTTGAAGCCACTTTGACTCTGTCCCCTTGGCAAGACTGATTCACTCTCAGACCAAAAGAAAAAAATCTCAAAAGTCTAAAAATGCTTCAGTCTAAAAATGTAGGTCTGTATCTTATTAGCACCTTGAATGTAACACTTGAGTTCTTTGTTTCCATTTATACCTGTTGCTTTTGCACAGGTATGTTAAAGTATTTCGCAATATTACAGTTTCACACCAAGTGAATTCATGTCCTGGAACAGCATGTCAGGTCTTTTTTTAAGCTTTGTTATCTAAAAAAAAAATCAAAATGCCATATTTTTATATGCTCTGTTCCTTCTGCTTTTAAGCTGATATCAGGACAACTTGTCAGCAGTCTGCTCTGTGGACAGGTGAGGGAAGAAGTCTGCTGATGTGAAGACAGCACTTGCTCTAAAATAGAAATGACATATAAATAGTTCTACCCCGAGACAGAGCTTGTGTTCAGTGGCTCACATGCACGTCAATGTATTAAAATGATTTAGGAAAAATTATAGTATATTACTCCTTTAAGCTTCTAAAATGTTCCCAAGTGCTAAAATCTCAAATAGGGGAGATTAGCATTTTTAATTTTGCCATATACATGTATATAATTGCATGTCTACCCCTTGGCATATATACCCAATCAGCATTTAAAGCTATAATTTCCCCTGAGAGGTATTGTACTTAGAAACTGCAGAAATAAAGGATGGTCAGCATATCACAAGTAGGAGAGCTGCAGAAAAAAAAAAAAAACACCAGGTTTATCCAGAAACATCTTGCACACAGAAGAAAAGTCAACCTTTTTCACATCCTTAAAATAAAAAAGTGACTTTGTGGAGACAGAAAAAAGAATTTGGACTGCTAGAAGTAGACCTACTGTTTTATTGGCCAATTTGGGCTGACATGGTGTGATGTGTGGCCCAAATTGAAATGTGACAAATTAAATAAATGGAAATTGAATAAATTAATCCAGCAAGGATGATGAGACCAATAAACTGATGCACAGGGCATGACTGAAAGCTCTTAGACTTCAGCTGTAAAACCATGGAGGGAAGGTAGATCCCATCACTGCAAGGACCTCATGGTAAATCAAAGATCAAATCTCAGAATGAACTGAGGAATATGGACATTAGGGGAAGGAAAAAAGCCATTTGGAGGCATTCTTGGGGCAGTTCTTAAGGGGAGTTGCTGAACAATTCCTTTCCCTGGAGTCATCAGAAGACATAAGGAAGGCTGAGTCTGCCCCAGACAAAGAGCCAGCTGCCTTCCTGGCTTCCCTGAGTTTCCATAATAATCCTGGGTAGAAAGCCAAGAGGAACAGTGTCTACTTCCTTGTGATAAATTCCTTAACTTAGCATATGCTCAAAATCATTCTGGATTGCCATATTGCGCAAAGTAAAAAATTATTCTGCAATTTTACAAGAAATCAGATAATTCTTTTACTATATATGTGCCAGTATTTCTTTGTCATGGGTTTTCTTCTCCTGCAGTTTACTTTTCAAAAAAGCACCAAAAAAAAGTGAGGAAATATGTAATGATAATACAGAAACTGTTAAAGTGTGACATCAAAGGAAGGCATGTTTACCTGTGGAAAGCAAAATTAAAAACACAGACACTTTCTGCATTTTTCCTTATAAATTAGACAAGATTGAGATATACTGCGGTAATCCCCTTTCATACCAACTTATTGCACATCATTATTTAGATAGTTTGGTTGTAAACACATATTTTGTGGTGTGGAAAGAGGCTGAGAAGTCCTAAAATCACATTGCATTCATGGTTGGGGAGGAAGGAAAAGCTTTACCCTGTCCCTGTAGTCATAAATTGTAGCCAATTGTAGTAATCAATCATAGCCATCATATTTCTAAAGTCCCATACCATCTTGGGGGTTTACTTGCAAGCCATTTCTACTACATTTCCCCCTTTTTCTATTAAAGAAATATGTCAATTATGCGTAGTACATTATATTTCCAATACATATATTTTCCTAGGATTCAAAAGCCATCTCTACTAGCTCTTTCCAGCTCTTTCAGAGTTCTTAGCTGCCTTATCTTTCTTATCTTGCAATTACAGCGATCACGTCGGGGTCACCAATCTTAGCAATAATTGTAGCCAATTGTAGCCATCAATCATAGTCATCATATGTCTAAAGTCCCATACCTTCTTGGGGGTTTACTTGCAGGCCATTTCTACTACATGTCCCCTAAACTGCTTCTGCATATCAGAGTCTGTGCTCTGGGGGTGGTTGATGAGGAGCACATGAGTGATGGACATGATCCAAGAGAAGCCAACCATGGAAAGCTGCTGCAACCACCCACCAAATTCCTAAAATTCCACACGGGGTCCAGCAATTTAGAACCACCAGAGCAGGTTGTGTGTCCCTTTGAGTAAAATTTTAAAAGGATGTGGAGCACTGGGTGTGCTGTCCTCTATCCTTCCAGTCAGTGTCAGGGGTTTGGGAAGGAGCAGGTGAAAGTGTGGCCAGTGCCAGGTTTTGCCTCCTGCGATGGTGGATAAACCTTTGAGAAGCCTTTGGGAGGGATGGGATTCACCTGAGGAGCATCGCTGGGCCTGCTCCAGCATGGAAGGATTAATTAGGAATGTCAGTGTTGTTGGCAGGATTTGCTACAGTGGCTGTGGCCTGGTGTAACACACAATAGTGAGGGGTTTGGTGCTGGAGTACAGTCAGGATCCTGGATTTTAGGGGAACAAACCTGTTGACTTTTAAGTAACTAGTGGATGGGATTCCTTGGGAATCCACTGCCCTTGGTGAAAAGGAGGAAAAACAAGCCAGCAATTTTTAAAGGCATTTTTGAAAGTACAAGATGTCTCAATTCCAACGTGTAAAAAAGCTGGGCAACAGAGGCAGAGACCCGCATGGCTCAGGAAGGACCTTTTGGGTGAAACTAAAAGAAGGAAATATCCCAGTAATGAGACCAGGGATGCCTGTACTGGGAAGGACACAGGGACACTGCCTGGATGTGGAGAGATGGGGTTAGGAAAGGTGAAGCACAGCTGGAACAGAATTTGGCAGGGAATTTTAATAAGAATGAGAGCTTTTACAGAGTGGCCAGAAAATGTGTGTGAAAGAAAAGGTGCCCCCCTTGGTGCCCTGTCAGTAAAAGCTGCTGGCAGCCAACATGGGGAACATCAAAGTGCTCAGCAAATCTTTTTCCCTCAGTTCCTAGCAGTAATCCATCTTCCCACATTGCTCAAGTCCCTGAAAATCTAGGCTGGAGGAGTGAGGTTGGTCCCATCACAGGAGAAAGTCAAGCTTGAGGTGGACACAAACATGCACAGACCTGTGGTTCCTGACAAGGCACATCCTGGACTCCAGAGGAAATGGTGCAGTGTCCCAGCCACTCTCCATGACATCTGACAAGTCGTGACAGACAGTGATGTACTTGGTGGCTGGAGAAAGGGAAATGATGTTATAAAGAGCTCCCAGAAAGATCTCTGGGAACCACAAACCCAAATTTACACATTATTTAAGTATACCTCCAGAAGTCGTGACCCAGCCACATCCCTGAACATCCTGTTCCATACCAAGGACTTACACCAAAATATCTTTTTCCCCTTTGAGAAAAGTGTACCAGATGTTGATATGTTACTGTCCCCTTCCTCTTCTTGGGAACATGAAGCCTTTAGACACCTACATAACTCAGGACTCTTCAAAAGTGGACTGAAATTGTTTTATTTTCCTAAGGAAATTTGGAGCCCAGGACACTTGCCTCCATTCCAAAATACCTCCTTCAAACCACAGTCATGGATGTAGAAGTTGTCACTGGCCTGCCTACCCCTGAAATTACCACATCAGGAGAATCCTTGATTTCCTTTAAAGGTGCCTTCCCACTACCTTTGGATTGCCTTGCTAAATCTGCTTGGTGAAAGGATTTTTTAATTATTATATTTCATATATTTATTTTCCTTTTTTTTTTCTTGCCCTGTTTATTACTGCAGTGAAAGACTACAAAGGCTGAAATCATTGCCTTCAAGAAGCACTGGCAAAATCACAGCATTTTTTGAACAGCCTACATGAATGTCTGTAATTTATCACAATTTTTGATGGATCTCATAGTTCTGAGCACTCTGCAATTATGTGTTTAACAAAAAGAATGATACTTACAATTTGTATACAGTACTAATGTGAGACATTTCACAGATATTTCATTTTACAGCTGATGTAGCTGATTTGAAAAGAAATATTCTTATTCTTCCCTTTCCCACCTTTAAAAAAAGCTAAAAAGAGAGATTTGAGTAGGTTTCCTGCTTTGTGAACACTTTCATAGCTATGTGATTCCAAAGAAAATATTAGTATTTCCATTCTTATGAAGTATAGAGCATAGAAAATACAAAAGGAAAATAAAATCAGCTCCAACTTTCTTTTATGTTTTTTCTCCTTTGGATAACTCTTTCAGCAAAAAGAAAAAGGAACTGTAGGAAATACAAATTTTTCTTCCTGCATAGCTATAAGGGTGTGAATTAAGATGCAAAATAAGCAATCATCTATTAATAATACCTAATAATATTATTTTTTTTCCACAAACTGTATAGTGTCTTTTTCATCGTGGAGAGTAAAATGATCCCATAGTGGAAAGCTGATATATCCTTAAGTGTCCTGCAATCACAGAATATTTGAATTTTCAATAATATTTGGGGTAGAATTTCCTGGTTTTCATCCTATTTCGTGGTGGGAAGAGGAACCCACGATGGAGCAGGGCTGATCTCAGGATTTGTGACCCCATGGGAGAGGCTGAAGCAGTCAGATGTTCTGGAAGGGCTGACACCATGCAAAGGGACCCACACAGGGGCAGGATGTGACTGAAGGACTGATCCCATGGGGAACCCACTCAGAGCAGCCTGTTCCTGAAGGACTGACCCTGTGGGAGGGACCCAAAGAACGTTCCTGAAGGATTGACTCCATGGAACTGATCCATGATGGAGAAACCAGCTCCTGAAAGACTGATCCTGTGGAAGTGATCCATGCTGGAGAAATCCATTCCTGAGGAACTGACCCTATAGGGGGGACCCAAATAAGGAACCTACAGAACATTCCTGAAGGACTGATCCTGTGGAAGTGATCCATCCTGGAGAAATCCATTCCTGAGGAACTGACCCTATAGGGGGGACCCACAGAAGGTTCCTGAAGGACTGGAAGTGATCCATCCAGGAGAAATCCATTCCTGAGGAACTGACCCTATAGGAGGGACCCAAATAAGGAACCCACAGAACATTCCTGAAGGACTGACCCCATGGAAGTAATCCATGCTGGAGAAATCCATTCCTGAAGAACTGACCCTATAGGGGGGACCCAAATAAGGAACCCACAGAACATTCCTGAAGGACTGACCCCATGGAAGTAATCCATGCTGGAGAAATCCATTCCTGAAGAACTGGCCCTGTAGGAGGAAACCACATGAGGAACCCAAGGACAGTTCCTGAAACACTGACCCTGTGGAAGTGATCCATGCTGGAGAAATCCATTCCTGAAGGACTGATCCTGTAGGAGGGATGCACATGAGGAACCCGCAGAAGGTTCCTGAAGGACTGACCCCATGGAAGTGATCCATGTGGACAATTCCATTCCTGAAGGACTGACCCCATGGAAGTGATCCATCCTGGAGAAATCAGCTCCTGAAGTATCATTGTTGCTACTTTTAATGAAGGGATAGGACTTTTTTTTGGGCTAAGAACAATTTATTGCTGAGATGAACATCATGAACATGAGATTTTAAAAGAGCAAGCATTTGGCCATAGCTCAAGGGTAATCACAAGTTTCTTCATTACAAGGGAATATAGAACTTTCTAACCCAATAGACAGTTGCCACAGGGTTTATTTTGCTTTTCTGACCTTTCTAACCTTTGCTTACTTCTGCTGCTGTGGGTACTTTTGTCCAGTGGCTTCTGTCTCACACGTACACAAATGCTTCTGTTATAACTTCCAAACTCTCAGCTTATTCTAACTCTGTTATTCTTGTTAATATTTACATGTGTTCACTACATAACCACACCCCTACATTGCAAACTCTTCATTATCTTACCCAGTGCAGTTTCTCATTTACTTAAGGCATATTCTTACAACCATAAAAATATAAGTTTATGTTTCTTCTGCTCTGCATTTTATTTTTTGTTTTCTGTGTATTATATTTTTACATCATTATACATACGTGGTGTTTGTGAGGCCCCCAGGACAAGGTGAGAGATGGGGAATCTGACTCCATGTTTTCATATTATTCAATTATTTTCATATTATTTCAATTATTATATTATATTATATTATATTATTATATTATATTATTATTATTATATTATATTATTATATTACATTTATTACATAATATTTATTATATTATATTTATTACATTATATTTAATGCTATACTAAAACTATACTAAAGAAAGAGAAAGGATACAGACAGAAGGCTTAACAATGATCATGAAAACTCCTGACTGACTCCTCAGAGTCCGACACAGCTGATGGTGATTGGTCATTAAATAAAAACAATTCACATGAAACCAATCAAATGACCACCTGTTGGTAAACATTCTTCAGCCACATTCCAAAGCAGCAAAACAGGGAGAAGCAAATGAGATAATATTGTTTGTTTGTTTGTTTGTTTGTTTTTCTCTGAGGCTTTTCAGCTTCCCAGGAGAAGAAATCCTTGTGAAGGGATTTTTCAGAAAATATGACAAATCTGATTGGTGATGAATTAAGCTGGTTTCCCCAAGTCCAGTCTGCTCTGCCCATGGCAGAAACTGCTGAGGGATTTCTCCCTGCCCTTATCTTGACCCTTTTTGTTGTATTTTCTCTCCCCTGTCCAGCTGAGGAATGAGAGCAGCTTTGGCGGCCACCAAGTGTCCACATGTGTTCAAATAATTACACTTTTCCTTTGCCCACTTCTCTTTCATGCCCTAAAGCTTTCCTTGTTCAGTACAAATGAGTGAAGTGAAACAGGATGAATGAAATTCAAGGATATAATGAAATGAATGAAATTCAAGTGGCTTTGGTAATTAAATGTTGGACATAATGTCATATATTTCACTTACAGGCTTTCCAGCAGTGATTAAGTATCAATTTATGTAGGTGATTAACACCTTTTCTATTTGAACTAAAAAAACTAGTTTTTTTCTGTCATCCAGACCTCTCATCCTGTAAATGAATCATCAGACTAAGACCTTATTCCAATGTGTAACTTTATTTCCTTGATTTTTCTCAAGAAAAAGTAGGTCACAAAGAAATTTTGCAGTGGCTCATGGCTGTGGTTGCTTGGCACTTTTAAAGGTAAAACTTAAATGGGCTAGACAAAACGTTCTACCACACCATTAAGTGTAATTTAACATCAGAAGGGACTGGATTTTCTTTTGAAGTGGGTATGTTCTATCAATTCTAGGTCCATGATTGACCAGCAGTTCAGTGGAAATTCCAGTAAAGGACTTGACCCTGAGATTACTTGAACTGCTGAAAGAATGGTCTTTTTTTCTTTCCAAATCAGAAATACTGAATTCAAGACTCTTTGACCTGAGATATTGCTTTGACGTCCCTCACTTGTCTTAACAGAAATTGGTTTCAGTTCTCTGTATAAATCTGGTGGCATTTCTCCAGATGAGTGAAAATGGATTTTTTTTCTTTGCTTTTTCAAGGAGGACTTCTAAATTTTGCAAAGAATGTTTTTCTTCAGCTAGAAAAGACAGTGCTAAAATGATTGAGAGGGATAGTAAAAACATTAGAGTAGAAAGGAATTTTTGCTTCACTTTGCTTTCTCCTCTTAAATTTCTGTCATTCTTGTTAATATTTACATGTGTTCACTACATAAATGTTTATGTGTTGATATTGCTCCTCACCTCATAGATCCATCCAAATACTTAATTAATTGACTCATAAAGTGTTATGAATCAATTGTACCATCAGCACAAACTCAAATGCATGGCACAACATTACTAAACCTGTACCTTGGAAACACGAATTATTGTCTTTCAATATGCATGCTCATAAAGTAATAGGGGCAATTGACCTTCTTCCAGGGCCCCAGAACTGATTATCAGTATTTCATTATCCTGAATTAGCTCCTCAGAGGTTTTGTACAATACTACAGACTGCAGATTTATTTTTTTTTTTTCCTAAAGCAATAAGCCAGTTTTCACTCAGTTTGTGGCCCATGGAAATCAGAAGACCTGTGTTTATTTGAATGTCTGGCCATTGGTCTTTTCTTAAATGACTTTACCACAGTGCAATTCCCAACATGAAATCTCCATGTTTTCCTGCTGTCTGCAGTGGTGTCAGCACCCTGGATGCAAAGCTGGTTGAAAAATATTCCTTATTGTGCAGAATTATAAAAATCTAGATAAGTACGGAGAAGTCACTGTTCCCTAAGGATCTACAGGTCCTGATAAAACAGCTTGTTGTGAGATAAGTCCAGCTCATAATTTCCTCCCATGAATCAAAGTAAATTCTTTCTTTTTCTTTGGAAAATATAAAATGGATTTTGTGTTCAAGAATACTGCATGTTAGTAGGAGAAATAAAATGTCTGCAATGTTTGCATGTAGCAGTTACTTTATAGTTACGGAAACATTCCTGGGAAGAAACAATATGTGCTGTCTTTTAAATTAGTCCTTTTAGTAAAGCTCTTTTTTCTTGTTTTGTCTCTTTTTTTTTTTTATTTTTAGAAGCTATAATTTCTGTGAACTGTGTAATCTTGTGAACCCAGCAAGTCAGGCCACTACAATACCATTCTTATTAGCTAAAGTATTGAAAGTGTTGCACTTTTTCCCCTTTGTTTGGCTTTATTTCAGTGTCTTCATCAGCCAGAAACAAAACAAAACAAAAAAAAAATATGACTTTGAATTATAGATATGTTGCCAACACTATTCCCATTTCAAGCATAATATCTATAGATGAGTTTTTGAGACTTTAAAACCCCATAAATTTTAAATATTTAGGTGGCAACCTCAAGACAATGCCTTTACTAACAAGAAAGACTTAGAGCTGGAAGTATTCTAGTCTAGAGATAAGCAGGATGTCTTTGGAATAAAACTGTTCTAGTGAGGAAGACATTATGTCAAACATCTGTTTACACATTTTCTAGGCATCCATTTTATGAATCATGAATTAATGACTATCATATAATATATATGATCACATGCATCATATATGATCATATAATCACCATAATATCCATAGGGGTTTTTAAGTTTTCGTGGGGTTTTCTTTTGTTGCAAGTAGTAAAATTAAGTTCTGGTAGATTGTCACAAAGTTATTCACCGTCTGTTTTCGTTTGGGGCTTTTTTGTTGTTTTTTTGGGGCATTTTTTGTGGTTTTTTTTGTTTGTTTTTGTGAAGATCAGAGGCTTATCTTCATTTACAATCCATGTTAAGAGTCAGTAAAACATTTCTATCTCTATTTCTATCTCAATTTCCATCTTCCTCCAGAGGAAAGGCAAGGGGCAATGGGGAAAAGAGACACAGAGGAACTTCCATTTGGATATGAAGAAAAACAACTTTACTGTGAAAGTATCAGAAAACTGAACAGGCTGCCCAGGGAGGTTGTGGTTTCTTCCTTCTCTGGAAATATTAAAATCCTGCTTGGACATTCAAAACCATCCTGTACATCCTGCTCCAGGTGAACCTCCTTGATCAGGGAGGTTGGACAAGGGGATGTCCAGAGGTCTCTTCCAACCCCAGATATTCTGGGATTCTGTGATTCAGATACCACACCACATTTAAATAAAACCCACAAACCAAGAGCAACAGAAAAAGACAAAATTGAACGCTTCATGTTGAAATATTAAAAATTAAAATCAAATTAAATTGCCATGAATATTATTCATATTATATTTGAATCACAATCCTTCTTTAATCACTTGGATTTCATGGCAGACAGACTTATCATGAAACTTTTATGTTCAAATTGCAATTTTGTTTGTTTGTTTGTTTTGTTTTGTTAGGGTTTTATGTTGTTATTATTGTTTAAGCTGGTCTCAAGTATATCTCAAAATATTGAGATAGAAGATATTGAGATATTTTAAATAGACTGGAGTTAGTCTAAAGAGCAGTGGAGTAAGCCCATCCTGTTATTTAATACCCTCAGGAAGGCACCATTCCTCTTGTGCATGTTTGTAAAAAGGAGCAGAATACCACACAGTGTTTCTTGCTCAGGATTCACAAGTGTCATATAGAGAAAACTGGAAATCTTGGCCTTGTGCCCTTTTTTACGGATTGTTACTGACCTGTAGTAAAAAAGAAGTGATGTCCATTGCTGAGTTTGCATTTATGGCCTGACCCACCAAACAAATTTTGTTTTCCATTGAATTTCACTTTGAGTCATTTCCCATCATGTGCATAGACCTCCCACACAAATCAACCTCTAAACTCTTTTCTTTTAGCATTCAAATGTTGTATACACATATTGCAGAAAATAATCTGACACTTAAAAGAGTGGATTAGAAGAATTCTGCAAATAAGGAGACAACAAATGAATAATCTGTTAATTTTTGTGATATTATTTTGTGTTTAACTCTAAGAAAAAGAGGACATTATAATAGAAAAGTCTAATCATCCACATGATCTCTGTGTTAAAGACCAAATACTGATCTGAAAATTATTTGCTTAGGAAGTAGCAAAGCTAGAATCAATGTTTTAATTTCTTCCCAGGATGAAATATTTGCCTAGGCAACTGTGTGGTAAATTTTTTTCCCTTTCAGAGATGCTTATAAAATTTTATACTGCTCCTTATCTTGTAGATAATGACATGAAAATTTTCTACATGCATTAAAAAAATATATACACTGCACAAGACAACAGACTGGAAAACATTAGAGGTGCTATTTGCTCAGCCTGGATCAGGTGGGACAGGAAGCTGAGACTTTTTTATATTACATTTTTATCTGTCATGGTTTAAAGTGCTTTGTGAAATAACATTTATAATTTCTACCCATAAAGAAATACATTGTGTGGAATGATGCCTTCAGAAGAAATGAAAGGCAGTTTCCAATTAAGACTAAGTGCCACCAAAAAACTCCCCAGAGATCTCCCCAGAAATATCTTATTGACACACTGCAGATGTTCTGCCCCAGCTGAGGAAAGGGTGGAAAATGCAGAAAATGTCCAATAGTGTTGCTATACTTTATTATTATTATTATTATTATTATTATTATTATTATTATTATTATTATTATTACAGCTAAGGGCCAATATTGCCCTCTTAGTACCTGAATTTCCAATGGAGAAATAGTAAAAAATAGTAAATGTTTCAAGAGTTACAAAGAAGACAATACAGAGAGAAAACAAAATTTATCATGAGCAGAGAGTCTTTGTCCCAAGAGGACTTTTACATGTTAAAAGTGGCTGGTATTGCTTTTGAAGTGGATAAATGCAGCACTGTATTTCAAACTTCATGGCTCATATTGTCTCAAAATCCTGGCAAAGGGCAAAAATTCAAAATGAAAGGTCACCACAGAACCTCTGGGGAGTAGAATATTTACATTTATGAAATGGGTACTTATGCCTTCTCTGTAGTGGACACCAAATTATTTTTGCAATATCTCCCAAAACAATTCCCTTTCAAAAGGACTGCAGGTGCTTCATCCTCACTCTGAAAACAGCTGGTCTCTACACTAAGCTACTCAAAATACTGTATTTTCTCATCAGAAACCCAAAGTGATCACAAATTGGCTTCAAATTCGCCTCCTTCACTCCAGATCCTTGGTGATACATCATTTACAACAAAACCCTTGGCTTGAGAAGTGCAAACTCTCACCTAGATCAACCACTCTGACAAACAAACAAGATTATATCTGTTGGTATTTGCTTCGTTATTCAAGCCCAGGCTTTGGCCAGTAATTTAATGGGATTAAAAAAAAAAAAAAAAATTAGCTGTTCATGCCTCTACCACATAGCATCGATACATTCCAACTATTCTAGACTGCCATTTGTTTGGTCCAAATGGCTTTGGACTGTTCTCTCTGAACCAAAACACTTTTCATGGTGCCTGTAAAGACAATTCTTTTATTGCAGATCAGATTTTGGTTGAAGAGGTTCCACCTGCCTCATATGTTTTCTTTTGTGCATCAATTTTTCAGTTTTTTTATTTAAGCCTCTGTGGCAACCTGTCAAAAACTGGTGCTAAATTATTATTTTCTCCAAAGGCAGACAATAAAATGTGTCCCAGTCTCTCTGGGACTCTGGTCCCAGCAATGCCATAATTATGATGTGCCCAGGTTTGGTTTTTGGCCAGCAGAGAGGTTGTTGATTTTTTTGGCCACAGCCTAGAAAAGCTCTTTGAGGGCAATTCCCCTCAGCCCATGCCAGGCAGGGGAGCTCTGAGCTGGAAAAGCAGAGTTCAGACAGAGCCAAAACCATTGCTGGGTGTCAGAGCTCACCGAAACAAACCCAGGAATTTCTGCTATGAGGAAATGAGAGTTTAGGGATTCTGCTGGGTTTGATGGCAGTCGAGCATTCCCAGACACCTGACTGTCCAGATGGAGATGCTGGAACATGGATAATCCTGATAAATTAACTGTAGGGGAAGCAGAGATGAGAGATGGATAAACACCTCCTACTGTCTTTAATAAAAATTTAAGGGAAACAAAACTTTAAATTTCTGAATTTAATTTAAAATAAATTTAAAAAAATAGCAAAGAACATGTACCTAACATTCATTAATATCATGAATAAAAGGAGTGGTGTAAACAGCATTTTCAGGGAAGCATTAAACCCATCCTAATGAAGCTAATTCAGAAATTTTAATTTATTTTTGCCGCTGCACACAAGGCTGAAATTAAATTACACTTTATCTAATACTGATTATACAATGTCACATTAACAGACAGCTCACTTTTTCTTCTTTTGGTCTTTCTTTCATATTTTCTTACTTTGACTTTCATCTGTTCTGTGAACTCTTAAGAATCCGTGCATTAACCCAAAATCTTTCTACAAAATCTGAGAAAAAGAGAAGCCATGTGGCACTTTGAAAGGTAAGAACACATCCGGATGAAAACTTTTCTCTGATTAGAAATTACATATTCAAGAGTAATGACCAGTATTGGATTATTAGTTCAATTAAATATAAATATAAATATAAATATAAATATAAATATAAATATAAATATAAATATAAATATAAATAGAAATAGAAATATAAATAGAAATAGAAATAGAAATAGAAATAGATATAGATATAAATAGAAATAGAAATAGAAATAGAAATAGAAATAGAAATAGAAATAGATATAAATATAAATATAAATATAAATATAAATATAAATATAAATATAAATATAAATATAAATAATATAAATAATATACCACATCTATCTATATAAATATGACATTACTTCTATCTATATTTTATTTTCACAATGAAAACACATTAAATTAAAAAAAAAACCAAGAAAAATTGCTTTCTGAAGGAGTGTCAATCACCTTTTAAAATTTCTTCCATCATCTTGTCCACATTTTAATTAATTCCATCCAGATTTTAATTAAGCAGGAGCACAAAACACAGTAAAAATATTTTCCATTAATTTTGAGAAGAGTTCACTTGGTTGTACACAGAAATGTCTCAAGACCTACTTCTCTAAAAACATCCAGTGTCCTCTCCAGCAGCTGTGAGACATGAGTTGCACATGTTTTGGTCTGTGTTGGTGATCTTGAGAAAACAGACTGATTTGGGATGAGGAAAGTGGAAAAAACAGGAGCAGTGTTGGGGGCTGACAGCCAAATACACAAACCATTTACAGCTTGCCACAAACACAGCTCCCAAGACACAGAAACTGCGTGTCCAGGGTCAGCTGATGGATTTTATGTTGGGAAACATCCCAGATTCACCATTCCATAAGGACTGAGTGGTGAGGGTTTTTTTTTATTATTTTTATTATTTTTTTAATTTCTTTTTTTGATAAGTAAAGATCATCAATGCAATGAATGCAGTTGAATGACAGTGACTAATTGATAGACATGTATCTACATCTTAATTAGCATTTTTAATTAACAGGAAAAGCATAATTTTGTTTACCCAGTCCATTCCCCTCTCCACAGGCATTGCTGACAGATGCCAGGATGAGGACAGAAAGGTATTAGGTGGATTTTTCTTTCAGAAGGGAATATAGTCACTTTTCTAATCCATATCCACTTCTTTCATCCACAATGTATTGTTTCAAGGTGATGAATTGTGTACTACCTTAAATATCTCCTTTTGTGTTCATTTAAAAATGTCCATACCTGGTTCCATTTGATGACAATTTTCTAATTAAATAACAAACTGAATTGCAGTTTTCCACCCCTCCAAAATATTATGGATTTATTAATTTCACTTAATGACTTTGTAGAATTAAATTTATATTTCAGACTTAGTGTCTTTTCATCTGTAGTGGAACTTTAAAAGTTACATTTACATCTTTGGATTTTTGAAGCACTAGTCTTTATTAGTTGTGTTGATAGGCTGATTTTTTCCTGTGACTTATGACAAATTCTTCAAACCCAGGTTTAAATTAATTAATTTAAACAGCAATTAATCCATAGTATGTTTTGTTGTTGCTGTTATGGTTTAACCCCAACAAGCAGTCAAGAACCTGCAGCCCTTCTGTGTTTTTAAAATTGCTTAAAAATTCTGTTCTTGGGGTTTATTGTTGTTAGACTGAATGTGATTAAAGTAGCACAACTAAGTATATCCCTGCTTACTTTGATACCTACACATTACACTTAAAACTCCAGATAAAACAGAAATACCCAACACCCCAACCCATCCAATTCACCTTCAGCTCAGAAAAGAAAAAAGAAATTACAGAAGAGGCCATTTTGAGGGAATGATGAAAATTTGTATCTCCCTTTCACCGTTTGAGGAACACTGTGCATCACCTTAGGATTCTGGAATCATTTAGGTTGGAAAATCCCTCCCAGCCCATGGAGTCCCAGCTGTGCCCAGTCCCCACCCTGTCCCCAGCCCAGAGCTCTGAGTGCCACCTCCAGGTGCCACCTGCAGGGCTGGGCACTCCAAACCCCCCTGGGCAGTGCCAAGGCAGCTCCCGAGCCCCCTTTCCATGGGGAAATTCCTGCTGTGCCCACCCTGAGCCTGCCCTGGCCCAGCCTGAGGCCGTTCCCTCTGCTCCTGTCCCTGTTCCCTGGGGCACAGCCCGAGCCCACCTTGCTATAATCTCCATGCACCTGCAGAAAACAAAATATCTAAAAAATTACTTAGAAATTACTAGATACTCATAAAATACTTATAAAATACTTATAAAATTACTAGAAATATCTAGAAAATTATAAATGTGGAATATGATGAATCCATCGCTAGAAGTTGCCAACTGATATTCAGAGAAACCCACATTGATGAAGAACACTGATTCATTTAATCACATGAAGCAGATTAACACAGGTGTGGTCAGACCCTTGATGGGTTGAAGGCCCAAGTGAAAGTAAAGGCTGGAAAGATTGAGGCCCCATGTTCATGAGTGAAATGTGCTACGCCTTCATGCAATAACACATCTTCTTCTCATTCCCTCTTCCCCACAAAGTCAACAGATACATTGCATGCAAACCAGCATGCAGCTTCCAATTTTTTAATATCTCTTACTTATTGCCCACACTGCTGCCTGCATTGCCAAGCTGTAAATTATTTGTTGCTGCACATCAGCGTTATTTTTGCAAAAAACTTAAAACAGTGTACACTCTTCTTATGTTTCATTCTCCATGATTCCTGTAAGCATGTATAATAAATGTTTAAAATTTTCTTTCTTGAGGAAAAAGAACCACCAAAACACAAATCCATGTTCTTGGTGATAACCACACCAACTCTGTGCACTCCATTCCTGCAAATTCCTTGTAACACTATTAGAATCACACTCTTGAGCTCAATCCTACCAAAGATGATAAGCTATGCACATAAAATCCCCTCAGTAAGTTTCTTTAATCAGATTTTAGATTATCATTCCTCATCTGAATTAAAATGTGATTATTGTAAATGGCTCCCTTGCCTTTCTGGGCAAAGCAGACAGTGTTTAAAATTTGATTCAAACAGAGTGAAAACAACAGTGGATGCAAAAGCTGCTTTAGAGAGGAGGCAGAACAGCTGTAGATGCTCAGTGAATATCACCAATAAAAATTATGATACTGCTCTTTAGACAACTTTTCTTTGACCAACATGATAACAACGTATTATAAACTGGCAGTTGGGTTTTTATAACAGGGGAAATCTTTATTCACACCTTATATTCATTTTTGGTTTGTTTAAGTTTTGCTAGCCATTTGTTATATTTTATTGTATTCCATGTCCATTTTTCAATGGGTTTAATCAAAAAAGTGTTGAGAACTGCATTTTACAATGTTTCTAGCAGTGATTCTGAGTAAATATCTAGGGAAGATGGGCTCTAGGAACTGCTGGTGGGTTATAATTTAATTTTGTCCTGCTTTCAATGAAAACTGGGCTACCTATGGAAGCAGAAATTCCCCATGTTCCTGCAGATTATTTAAGTACAGGAGTGCTCTATATGGTAATGACATAATAGTAATTTTTATGAATACCTAAAAGCCAAAATATTAGCCAAAAATCTCTTACCTTTAACATGAAGCAAAATCTTGCAGAAAAGTTTAAACTGCTTCATAGAGAAGCAAGGAAATTCAGCCCATGCTGCAACAACTTTTTTACTCTTCATAAAAATTCTGTTGAAAAAAATTATCTTTTATTATCAGGCTACCCTTTATTTATTGCTGTTCGTATTAATGTTGCTGGTATTGATATGTAATTAAAAGTGTCTTGCTTCAGTTTACGCTAAAATTGTAACGCTCGCTTTCTTTCTTAAAGGTTAATATTCACACTTTTTCTTGACTGTTTTGCTTTAAAAGTTCACTTCAATAAAACCTGTGAAGTGTAGCCTGTGTAGCCTGGCCTTCTTCTTTTTTTTTTTCTTTTTTTACTTTTTCCCTGGAGAAAAGGAAAATATTTTACTCCTGCACTAAATTGAATTGCAAGTGGATGTATCAAATATATCAGTGAAGGTAATGTCAAGCAACGTTCCTCCGCTGATATATTCAGTGAAATCTGTTTAAGTGACAGACATTTCACAATGACCAGCCCTCATGAAGCATCCTAAAGTTATTCTGGGAAGAGGGACCTGGAGGTGCTGCTGGGGACAAGGCGACCATGAGCTAACAGAGGGTCCTGGGGCCAGGAGGGCCAGGGGTGTTAGGAGTATGCGTTCACGAACACATAATCACAGAATAATTATATGCAAGTGCTTTTATTGAAGAGCTCTGGGTGTCAGGGGTACAGACCCAAATCTGACCCAACATGGGTTCGAGGTGAGCATGTTTTATAGTCTATCATTATATAGCTTGCATATTAATTATTAAACTTACATTGTTCTATTGTATACATTGACTTCATCCAAGCATGGATTTCTTCTGATCCCCCTCAAACCCTTAAGCATAGCTTCTCATGATTCTTTAAAAAATAATTATATCTAATTGCATCTAACAATTATTATCGTTTATCACATACTGACTACACAAATTCAGTTTCACATGACGTAGCAAACACAAGGCCTAACATTGCCCAGGGCCTACCTTTAACATTTTCCCAGGGCCTACTAAGCCTAACTTACTTTCTAGCTCCCCGAATTTTCGATGATTTTAAAATCTTTTACTACCAGGGGACCCTGGGGTGCCCCGAGGGTGGGAGCAGCCAGGAGGGGCTGCTGCCCCTGTGCCCTGCCCAGCTGAGGCTCCTCTGCAGCGCTGCCTCCAGCCCTGGGCTCCTCAGCACAGCAGACACCAGGAGCTGCTGCAGAGGCTCCAGGGCAGGCACACGGAGCATTTGGGCTCTGCAGCATCTCTGGGCTGGGCAGAGCCTGCGGGAGCCGGGCCGGGCGGGCCGGAGCAGGGAACGCTGCCGGGGCTGGCAGAGACGTTCCGGAGTTTCCTTCATTTGCCTCACGACGGCCGCGAGGGCCCTGAAGGCCCCGTCAGGAGCCCCGGCCCGGCCGAGCCGGACGTTTTCTGGGTGTTATCCCAGGGATTGATGCAGCTGTGCTCGCCGTGCCCTCCTGAACACTGCTTGGAACAGGTTCTGATCCATGGGGGCTCGTCCTTCCACGCCTGCACCTGCCCCACAGCTTGTGCCGAGCTGTGGCTTGGCCTCGCTCGCTGCACCTGCCCCACAGACCGAGGGCTCTCGGCACAATGGCCCAGGAATCTTCCCCACCTTTGCTGTCGGCCCTCAGTAAAGGTGCATTTGTTGTGATCAAACTGACAGTCCCCTGCTGTTTGTCTTTTGCACTTTGGGGTCTGCAAAGGAACCGTCACGACCCCGCTGGCCCTGGCGGATGGTGCCGAGGGGATCCCATCGATGCATCCCAACATCTGCAGGGGCTGCCAGAGCCTGGGCCGGGCTCTGCTCGGTGCTGCCAGTGCCAGCAGCAGCAGCAGTGGCCATCCAAGAAAGGGCAGCGAGGGGCAGGGCAGCAGAGGAAGAGCTTGTGTCCATGGAGGGACAGCAGAGCCCTGGAGCAGCTGCCAGGGAGGGCCTGGAGTGTCCCTGGCTGGAGCCATGCCAGCCCCAGCTGGACACCTTCCCGTGCCCCTGACCAGGGCACCCTGCCTGGGCTGGGGGATGTTCGGAGATCCCTTCCAGTCCCAGTTGTTCTGGGATTCCTTGAGGCTGATCTGTGGCTTTTTCCTATGCCTGAACCCAGGAGGTTCTTAAGCAAAGCTTTATTGGCCATATAAAGTTTATCACCCGTCATTCAGGGCCAAATTGAATCTGGATTTGTGTCCTGTATATGACAAGCCAAGCAATCCAGCTGCTCCACAGGGCCTTAACCTGATGCTGTGAGAGAACTGCAGTTTCATCCTCTGGAGGGTTGCCCTTTTAATGTACTTAAATAATTACTTTATATGCTAATATTTATTTGCCTAGAAATCAAATCCTCTGGAACATGGCTTTATATGTTCAATAATATATCTCAACATACCATAAGCACTAAAATACCAAACCCCTGCACTATGAATTAAATAAACTCTGCTTTTTCCAATGTGTTTGTTGCATTTTGTGCATGTACACGTGACTCAGACAACTCTCCGTGGCTTTAGAAAGGACAGGCTGCTTCAGCAGCACATCAGATCACTGATGTGGGAAGAATTGCTTTGCTAAATTACTTGCAGAACAAATACAGCATTTGCAAGCCTAACTTGGCCTTTGGGTATGTCTTAAGCATTGAAATGTCACAAAAGAATTCCCACTGAAACTTCATTTTTGGCAAAACAAATCAGGAATAAATAAGTCTAGCAGTGAAAGTGTGGATGTTTAGAAAAGTCAAATTTAAAATAATTGTGTGTTTCTTGGTTTTTTTTTCCCCATTTATTTTCTCCATCAGCAAAATCAATAAGAATATTTTGTCTGATTGCATCAGGAACAATTATTTGGGTATTTTTTTATTAATTAAGTATTTTCAAAATATTTCTTATATATCCTTACATGCATTATAGAAAAAAAAATTTAAAAAACAAAAAGTAGGTACTGATGTTGCAAATCTTCCCCTCATTATTAACCTGGTTTATATTTCTTTTCATTCTTGAAGGATCACAAAAGTTGACATATAGGTTACAAAATGGGAAACAGCAAAGTGCTGAGGGATGACATCTGCCCTGGCAGTTAGAAAGGATATTTGGGGGCCAGAGAGTGCCTGGGGAAAGTTAAAGATCTGGATAAAATACTGACAATTCTGAGTGTGCTTTTTATATTCCTACCAAGACAATCCATCCAGGCAGCAACATGATCAAGATTGCACAGACTGGATCCTCTCCTCTCAGGGTGATGTATTTTCTATTCACCATATATCAAATATTGTCAAAAAAAGCCTCATGACAGCATTTGAGCACCTCTCAGCATTCAGCACATTAGCAGTGACAAAATGACAGCTTTTGGCTTTGTTCATTGAAAGCACTGCAGAATTTTTTTTTTTTTTTTTGGTAGAAGGGAGAGTAGAGGAGAGAGAAGCAGAGAACAAAAAAGATACAGATAAAGAGGTCATTTATGCTCCGCAGTCAAATATATCCAGGAAGCTAAAACCCCACCACCTTTTGTGATAAAAATTCTGCAAAATCACGAGCATCCCTTTCTGTGCTCAGAGAGGTTCAGATTAGACAAAGCCACCCTGTGATGACACTTTCTCTGCCTTAACTTTGAGCATAAAAGAAAATATGTGACAATCATTCCACTTTGAAGGCAGGCACAAAGGAGAAGTTTCTAGGACTGGTGGAAATAAACTATGTCCTCCTTAAAGAAACTTTTTAATTTAAGGAAATCTTAATGCTAAGTGAATAAATGTGTATATAGACGTTTTTCATTATTTATTTCTTTCTATTTATATACAAATTTTCTTCAGATACTCATAAATATCACAGTTTCTTATCTAACTATTGAGACAGGGGTGTTTTTTTTTTTATTTCTGCCAGTCCAAGTAGTTTCACTCCTGTCTTTTAATCTTCATGCAAAAGCATATTTTTCTTCTTATTAAACTAGGGGGAAAAAAGCCACTGTAGCTATAAAAAATGGGTTCTGCGCTGAAATTAATGGAAATGCTGCTCAGAGGAAGCTCATGTTGGTCCAGATGTTGAACAGCTGGGATTTACTCTTGAAAATCAAGCAGCGCTTAGGGTGGCATCACAAGCAGTAGGAGCAGGGTGACAAAACACTTGTTTTCAGACTCCAGAAATCCCCAGAACCGCTGGAAAGGAGTTTTATAATTTCTTTGGATCACTCCCAGTTCTCAATAAAGGTGTCTGAGAATACTCAAAGGAGCAGCAGGATTAATTTCTCCAGGTGTGAGGCCCAGTAATTCACAGGTGATAGACTGAGCCCACCAGGAAACATTTCCTGAAAAGTGTCACTGACTTCAGCTTTGAAAATATGATAGACTTGATGAAGGTGTGCCAGGTGAATTAGAGACATATTAAATAGGAAATTATCTCCATAAATTACATTCTTCCTTAGGAAACTTCATGTACTTTGGGTTTATCTGTGAACATTTGCAGTAAATCTTGGGCCTTTATTAAAGGAAATGTGTTTCAGTTTTAAAATTTAATAAAGAAAGAGTTCTAGAAAGGATTTCTGGGAATTCATTTGGGCCATAGGAGCTAAATCATATAAGAGATTTTGCTGAAACAGAAGAAGATGATTAATTAAGATATAAGCATGGGAAAAAGTAAAAAGTAACAAATTGGTTAGGCTTTTGAAAACAAAGCAAAACAAAAAAAATAAAAAAAAAAAAAAAAAAAAAAAAAAAAAAAAAAAGAAAGGCTAAGTAAGTTCCACAAATAAGTGAACTTATCCAGTGTGGAGAGAGTGGGAAGATTTTATTTTTTTAATCCATGTAGATTGTTGCTGCTTTCATGCAGTCACTCTGTGTTTTTCAAAAGCTTTTGGAACACAAAACCTTCATTTCTTGATATGAAGTATATAAAGATATCTGAAACACCTTGTGAAGGCAGTCAAACGCCAGAGAAATTTGACAACTCAGAATTTGGGCATTAGATTATAAGAAATATGCAAGAAACAGATCTTAAACTACATTATGTAGCAAAAGACTCAGACCCAAATGCAAAGAAAACAAACAAAAGACACAAAAAAGCCACCCCAAAAAAATCTATAAAAAACCAAACAAAGCCCTCAGCCCTGATTACTGTCTAAATTTATACCTCTATACCTAGCAAATAATGCTTACATTCTCTTTTCTTGTAGTCATTCATTCTCACACAGTGAAAGACCAAAGCACTTGATAAAACTTATAAACTTTATCGTTATGATTTGGCTCATTTGGGTATTTATGTCTATTCAACAATTTCATTAATGGCTCACTAATTTTCATGGCCCTTGAGCCATTTTAGAAATAAAACCATGCTGAGATAGACACATGAGCTAACACACATTAACTTGAAAACCAGAATTTATAAACAAAAGTCCAAGGATCTTCATAAAGACATGAATGGTGATAGGTAAAGAAGCTCAAATAATAAATGAGAAATATAATTATTCTTATATTTACTGTGGTTTGAAGATTTGAGTTTATTCTTTGGTTGGTTTGGGGACTGGCTGTTTTTTAGATTTGTTTTTGTTTTTTTTTTTTTTACTTAAAAGTGTTTAAAGAGAGGAACTTGTTGCAGAATGAAAGGGGGAAAAAATACCATATTTTTTCTGTTGTTAGAGCTTAAAGAATTTTGTCAGCATGGGAGGTAAAGCAGAAAAGACCATCTTTATAATCGATTATATCTTCTCTAATAATACTTATTATGCATTTTCCTAATTTAGAGGACTTTAATGACTATAAAAATATCAGGAAAAATCATTCAACAAGCTGCTGCAGGTGGGTTTTATGGTTGTAAATAGGAGTGAAAAAAAATATTAAATCAGTTTTTAACCCTGAGTTACATAAGAGGTATTTTTAACTACATTAGGTTTACAAACATGGCTAAAATTTCCCCTTCCCCACTGCAAGAACTAATGATTCATTAAATGTTTTCCTCAGCAAGAGCAATATTAAGCAACCAAGCAAACAGGATTTTCTGTAAGAAGAAACTGCTTTCATTTATTTTTTATTGAGAACAGAAACACATAGGAATTCTGTGAAAATGTCTATATTTAAAATGAAAAAAAAAGAGAAAAGTTTAATATTTCTCTGGTGGAACACCTGTCAACGTGTCATGCTGAACCAGCTAAATGTTCAACACAATGAAACTTCATATTTTCACTGAATCCTTGTTTTTACATGCAACATTTTGTGTTCCCAAGTCTTTACCCTAAAGTTTACATATTTAAGCCCTGGATTGGTGGTTCCACATTGGATACCAAGTATTAAAACCTCCTGTATTTAATGCATTAAGTTTATATTCTGAAAGAGTGGAGGCATCTCCTCAGTGACTGTTTTATAACATTCATTTCTAACTCCAATTCTAATTCCTGTGGTAGGAGATATATGTAATGACCAAGGAAGAGTATATCTTTATTTTTCTCATTTCCACTGTGAAAGGTATAAGGAGTGTGTTTTAATTTCTTTTTTTTTTTTTTTTTTGCTTTTTTTTACCACCAAATCTCCAAAGATCGGTGTCATTTATTGCTTGACAGATCTGATTTTAAGACTAACTGACTGTTATTCAGAGCAATGCAATAGTGTAAGGGATTTACATATTCTACAGAAAAGTAGCTTCTCTTTTTCTTGTTGCCTGTCTGCTGAAATTTTAATGATAATATCTACTGAACGAAGAGTTTCATAGGGTTTTTTTTTTTTGTGGCAAATTAACAGCTGGCTTGATATAAATATTGCCTTCATTTTTCTTCTGAACAGGAGAGCGCATAATTTCTGGAAGTGAATATGCTGCGCATTAAAAAAAAAAAAAATTAAAAAAATTGAAGTGATGGAAAAGCAGCTATTGAGATTTCTCACTTTCACCTACACTTATACTTGTCCAGAGAGCAACATTCCCCTGGTTATTTACACAAATGAAATCCTTGTCTTAGATCAAAATCACAACTGACAAGGAAAAAAATCTTTCTGGTGTGCAGTCATGCCACAGGGCTGAATATAGCTCTGTGAGTTAAACTGGACCATTTTTATTCTCTCTGTAGATGGGATCATTAATGTATATCCAATTTCCCATGAAGTGAATAAAAATCTAGACTCCCATGTCATCTGCTTCATTCAGTGAAGATCAATTTAAATGGCAGCTTTCATGAGAGATCTTGTGCAGGGGAAAGGTTCATGTAGGGACGAGCATAAGAGGGATTATGTTCCATCATTAAGTTTTGGGAAAATTTAGTAAATTTAAGTCATTTGTTTAAGTCATTGGACTTTCTTAGCCTGGCTGATATACGGGATTCAAGTTCAAAAGATGTCTTTAGAATCCTGTATGGTATATTTGAGAAGCTGTGGCAGTCCAATGAAGGTTCCACTGACTGGAAAAGGGGAAAAACCCCTCCACTTTTAAAGAGAAAAAAGGAATTACCCTGAGACATAATCTTTATTAGCAACAGTGAGCAAAGAATAGTCAGGGTTGTACAATCCCAAAAGAATTTGTGGGAATTTGAGTTTAAAATGATCCTTGTTATATTTAAAATACATTGAAGTCAAAATACCTGTATGTACTTTGTATTTCAAACTTTTGATGATCTTCAATTAGCCTTTTCTTTTTTTTTACAACACTTTCATTTTGTTCCTTGCCAAGGAAAACAATCTTATAGATAAAAATACTGCTAGGGAGACTAGAATAAATTAATTGTTTTATCATTTGTGAATTAAAGAACCTAAGCCAGGATCACAGAAGTGTGAACAATTCACCACTTGATATTAAAGTAATCCTAATTATTTTGTAAAAAAATAATTACTTTGTAATGGGAATAAAGACATAAATATGATTGTGTCTTTTGATGACAACTATAGTCCTTGGTACTCTCTAAACAAAATCACTTGCAAAGGACACCAAATAAATGCATCAAAGTCCTTTAGAGATTAAGTATATAATATGAAATATTAGATAGGAATTACTTTTTCAAAGAATGCAATTTCTTACACCTAATGGATCTGGTAATTTAGGTATTCGAGTCACCATTTTTATTTCCAAGTAAACGAAACTTTAAAGTAGGGAAAAGTCTTTGGTGGATGTGGAAGGTCCCACAAATCTCAATAATAAGTGATTTTTCTTGGGGTCATAATAACTTTTTGGCATTTATTCTGTACTTTACACACTGTCCCAGGGACTATGCGCATACTGTGCATTGAAATAACTCCCAAAATGTTCTGTGAAATTGAAGAGAGCAGCAAGTAGAAGGAAATAAAAACAAAAATATGTAAATGATTTATGTATTCCTGTAAAACTATAAAGTTCTACAGTAGGGAAATTGTCAAAACTCTGAACTAGTGCAGAAAATTAAAAAAAAAAAAAAAAAAAACAACAAAACAACAGCGACAAAAGCAGCAAGAAAGTGCAGAAGAAAGTCAATAATTTTCTGTGCTCCATTTTAGGAGTCACAGGATGGCAAGAAAATGGAGACCTGCTAGAAACAGAGATAAGAAGATTTAGACATAACTCAGATAGCTACTGCCTGTATGAGAATTAGGCTAAAATACACATCAAAGAGATTAATACAAAAATATTAGCGCCAGGATCCTTCTCTTAAAGATATTTTTATCGACATTACAATTCCTTGAAAAATCAGGAAACACAAAGAGGTAAAACAACATCAAGCCAATCTGTCAGCAGTAGGACCAGTACTTTAAAGCTCAAAAAAACCCCCAAAAATAGGGAAACAGAAGGCAGACTGTGAAGAAACAGAGCAGGGAGCAAATTCTCATCAGGTTAAAAAATCAAAAATGTATTTGGACTTCTAAGGTCTGGTTTACATTTTCTCACAGACTAACTGAAAGTAATTGTAAAAACATTTTGATTATTCATTTTTTATTGAGGTTTATAAAATAAACCTCATTCAACTTTTTCCTCACATAATTATGAACTAAAGTAGTAAATAATTTTGGGTTTTTTCCTTTTTTTTTTTTAAACAATGGAAAATGTTTTAAACTGAGAGGGAAATGCTGCTTAAATACATGAACCTATCTGAACTTCTAAAAAACCACTGTTGATCTAACACCTTCAATGTGCAAAAGCCTTGAATTTATAGGGAAATATTTCCACTCTTACCAATGTTTTTGAACTGGGTCCAGAGACACCAGTTTTAGGATCTGTCAAACTGGAGGTGTCCAAAATTTCTGAAAAATAGGGTTGTTTCTTCAGGCACTTTTGAACATTCAAGCCATCATTTTTCTGCACTTTTTCTTGGCAATTTGGAAACTTACATAATTCCAAATTGTCTTGGCAAGCAGGAGGCTGCAGAAGGACAGCTCCTTGCTGAGATCCTCTCTCTGCACCACAGGTTTATTTCAGAGTTCCTCGGCTGTTTGCGCACTTGCAAAAATCTGCTCATGTGCAGTTATTTCCACCATTAAACCCGCTTCCCAATTGATATTTAGCTCCCATAATGGTTATTTTTCAAAGATCATAGTGTGAACAGAACATAATCATATTCTTTCATTGCATTATATAACTTCAATTTCAGGCCTTCTGGCTTTCCTAATTCCTGAGGTATGGAAATTGCTGGGCAAAATGATTTCTTCCATGACCCCATTGCTGAAAGGGAAAGTGCTCCTGCTGCAGACTTTTGCTTGCTAAAATAGGAATTGATAGCTCATTTGCTCCTTTACTCTTAGAAACTTTTTATTTACAGGCTAGTTACCTGAAGTATCTCTAAAGAAAAAATAGCTGTAGAAAGATTAATAGTATTTTAAGCTTGCACTTAGAAGAAGGAACCAAAGGCTGAGGTACAAAGGGGTGCATGGCAGCATTTTATTTATATATTTACTCATTCATTCATTCACACATTTTTTCCCAAGAGTTGTAGTTTAGAAGCATGGAAATTATATTAGACCTCCCATAGTTTTCAACATTTTAGTATTACCCTCTGCTCATCTCTTTGTAAGTAATTATATCTTCCATAACCACAAAAACCACATACTCTGCATTTCTATGTATGCGTTGACATGACCACAAATTTTACAAGAATTCATGCAACCATAGCAAAAAAAAAGAACCCAACTTGTGAAGACCCCACTAACATTTTATGGCATAAAGCATAGAAAATATAGGAACAGATAAGGGGAAACAATTCCTTAGGTGAGCTTAGGGAAGGACCCAATTAAGTGAGCAGTAGGTTGGCTCCATAAAAAAAGAAAGAAAGAAAAAAAAGTGGATTCTTTAACACACTTGATTTGATTGATTTGAACTTTTGTGACAGTATATGGGACTGCTGTGGCAAAAGATATCTGTTCCAGTAAGATGTGATTGATATTCACATCTCAGGAGGCCCAGTATTGCAGCTAAATTTAGATGTGTGTGGAAGAGCACTGCTGATGAAAGTGCATGCTTCTTAGGCCTCCAGATTGTGTCTTGAGCTTAACCAGCTCAAGTCAGCCAGCCTGAGACTATCTTTAAGAAGCAGAGAAGTTGAGAACTTGCAATGGTGTCTGCCTTTGGAGTGAACCAACGCTTCAAACTTGGCTTGGCACCAAATCGTTACTGAATGTATTTCAACAGCAATAAAACAGCAGGGAGAAAAAAGGCTTTATCCACATGTCCTGAGTACTTGCCTTCAGCATTAATATCCATATCACTGTCACATATTTTCACAGGAACTTTAGAGAAAATCAGCTAGAAAGTCCTGACAGCAGAAAGGGAAACATGAACCTTGAGCTGCATAAAGCAATGTTGGGATGCCTCAAGTTTTTTGTAGTATATTCAGAAAGATCTATGACCATGTTCTTGTATATAAAAAAATACAAATAGATATTTACCGACCCTCCCCAGCAGGAGTAGCCTCTGCACAGCAGGGAGTTTTTTCACTTTGTTCCTGAAAATGCCAATACAGGGATTATATAAAAGAGAACAAAGGGCCCCCCTCTCAGAACATAAGCCGATGAGAAACTCTTCCCTACCAGAGACTTTTGAGGAATTGGATTTTGAGATATCTGTGAAATCACAGAATCTATGAGGTTGGAAAAGACCTCCAAGAGGGTCAATTCCAATTTTGACCCATCTCCTCCTTGTCAACCAGAGCAGAATGCCACTGTTTGTTGAACACCTCCAGGTGACCCAACACCTCCCTGAGCCCTCTGCAAACCTTGACATTTATTCTACTGAAGAAATTCCTCCTCTCTTTATTCCCTGCTAAGAGAACTGCAGGTAGGAGGGAAGATAAGCCAAAACCGATTTAGATTAGCAAAAAAAAGCATAATTTGATTTTTTGCTGGTGAGCACACAAATCATATCTATTCAATATGCATCCAGTTTGTGTCTGTCATCTGCAAAAGTAATTACTGGTAGCGGCCACACTGCTGCTTTGAAATGCTACGGTGCACAGGAGCTACTGTAGGAAAACTCCAGAATATTTTACCTGGATGCTTCTTGCTCACCTCTTGGGCAGAGTCTCTAAACACAGTTCCAGAGCAATGCAAACAGCAGTATATCAAAGGATTGGAGGAGACTGCGCTGCACATAAAACACAGCTTGGAACTGACAGAGAGAAAAATTGGAAACAGCGATTCTCTGAGCAAATAATCTCAACTCATGTTGTTTTCCACCCCTGCAGTTCTCATTTGCGGAGAAGCCAAACAAGCTACTCTAACAGATGTCTGTGCCACTGATTTAAAGTCAAAGGTAGGACACTTCCAATATCCATCTAATTCAAACAGGAAAGCTTTCTACTGATAGCCGCAGAGCAGCACTGAGCCAGTGCTCTCCCTCTAAACAGGCAGGTAGGTGTTTATTGCTCTTACACAGCACTGACTTCTGTGATTCTGAGAGACTGATGATTACTGCCCTCAGCAAAAAATCCCATTATTAGGGAAAGGATATAGTTTTACCTAATTTTTTTAAAATTTAAATTAAGTTTTAAATTAATTTTTTAGTTTAAATTTCCATTTTACAAATAAATGGAAACAATAAATTAATATTAATTTTGGTAATCAGCAATCCAGCATTCAGTAAGACTCCTTCAGAGATCATTTCAGATAGAGTGATATTCATGGTTTAGAGACTCAACACTGGTACAAAAGGATATGCTAACTAAACTTGTCTAGATTTATGGAAAAAACCAACCAAACAAACCAACACCAAAAAAACTCACAAACAACAAACCACATTTTGGTCATATGGCTATGGTTTAAATAAGATTGACTGGCCAGGTCCTGGAAAACCCTTTCTCTAAATCAAAACTTTCTATTAAAATAGAATAACACTTCAGCACTTTGCTTATGAGCAAAGCCTTTGGGATGTGAATTAAATATAAATTCACAGCTGAGCATGCCCTGGTGACTTCTGTAGCTTGAAATCACAGCTCTGAGGAAAGTGTTCATGTTCACTTTGAAGTGCTACGACTTGAAACGAGGGATAACAATCTAAATAAGAAAACCTCTGCTTTCTTGATCAAGGCACACAAGGAAGAAGAAAGATAAACCTGACACAAAGAGAGGAGCAGCATTTGATTTTCACTTTGGAATTAGCCATGGCTAAAACAGGTATTCTTTCTGGAGACAGAAGCCACTACTTTCTTGCTTGTATTACTTCTCCCCTAGGCACACGGGAATTCCCATTTCTTCTTCTGCTTGTGTCCTTGATACCCTTATTTATTAAGCCTGTTTTTTGAGAGCTCTTTATGCTATACCAATATATATTTGTCCAGCAGGGATTCTTGCATGGATTTTTTTTTTCTCCTCCAGAGTAAGACTTAGAATTTCTATGAATACTTGATTTGTTGTTTTGGTTGTCTTTTTTTTTTTTTTTTTTTTTTTTTTTTAATTTCTTCATATGACAGTGAGGTTGGGTGGATGTTAATTAGTACCATTTGGGAACTGCAAAATGACAAAAATGCTATTCCTAGAAAGGGAAGAGGCTGTTCAACAACAGGCAGCCTCATTTATTAAAAAACATTGAATTGTCTGGGTAATAATAACCAAAAAGTCTCTGGCATTGTATATAAAACAGAGAAAGAACCCATGACAAATTGAGGCATTACATATCTTCAATGCTTTTTTCTTTGTCTACATAAACTTTCATTTGTTTATAGGTTTTTTTTAATGTATGCCGTGTCCAAACTAAAAGAATGTAATTAAAAGAAAAGAAACTTAAGGAGAAAGGAAAAAAATTGCATGACCTTTAAAAGGCATTTCTGCCTCAGATGCTGATCGACAAAAT
Source organism: Calcarius lapponicus (assembly GCA_039654755.1). Taxonomy (NCBI): domain Eukaryota; kingdom Metazoa; phylum Chordata; class Aves; order Passeriformes; family Fringillidae; genus Calcarius; species Calcarius lapponicus. The sequence goes on along the minus strand of CM077481.1, from coordinate 71,713,239 downwards.
GTTCTTGCATTCTTATATATTTACATGGCCTCAGGCAGTTCCAATACAGAATTTTCTTTGCTGTGTGCTTTCCTACAAATCAGTAATTGAGGGTTGTTGCAATGTACAAAGTCACAGTAATTTAACATTTTCTGTAAATGCCAGCAGAGGGTCTTTCAGTTTCTGCAGGTCCCAAAGCCTTTTACACACCATCTACCCCAAAACTGTGCTGCTACAATAAACCACCAGAAAAAGGAACAGAAAGCCTCCTGCTTGTTCCAAATTTGAGGAAATCTGCTTTAATATGTATTTACACAACAAACGTTGACAAATATTAATACCATGAAATTAGCTACTGGTTAATGACATTATTTAGTGGGTTTGACAAAAGCAAGGGAGTATTTGAGGTTTTAGTTACTTATCCAGCTGAATCACTTACCCATGATTTAAATCCTGTGGCTGCTGAGAGGAACAGTTAGGTAACCCAACAATTTGTCTTCACCTCCTGAAAAAACTCCTATTCAAGATTTCACAAAAAAAAAAGTGTTAATTGAGAACATAAAAACATAACAGTGTGTTGTAACCCTTATATTTTCTGAAAAATCTCTTTGCCAGGATTTCTTCTCCTGGCAAGATGAGAAGCTTCAGCTTCTCCATGTTTTGCTCCTCTGGAATGTGATGTGGAGAATTGTTTACCCGGCATGTGAATTGTTTTAACTTAATGACCAATCACAGTCCAGCTGCGTCAGGATTCTGGTCAGTCACAGATTTTTATTATCATTCTTTTCTAGTCTTCTGTCTGTATCCTTTCTCTATACTTTAGTATATAGCTTCAGTATATAATTTCTTTTAATATACTATAGTGTAATATCATAAAATAGTAAATCAGCCTTCTGAGAACATGGAGTCAAATTCTCATCTCTCACCTCATCCTGGGGACTTCACAACACCACAGTGTGTTTCTTATTTTTGGGGGGTTTTTCTGTTTCCAGAAATGGTGACACTTAGATTTAAAATTAAGTGAGAGAGGACAGTTACTCTCCTAGAGGTATAATGGAGACAGCTTGCATGATGGTTGTTTTCCCTTCTTCCCTTGATGTGTTGCATCATTTTCTAATTACATCTTCAGCCTGCATTTTTTTTCCAGAGGTTTAATTGTTTTCTGCACCTGACACCTACTGGTTCGTGCATTTTTGGCTGATTTCTGACAAATATTTTCCCTAAGCAGCCCTTCCTGTGTTATGATCCTCTGTTTCTCATGAAATTTGAAAGATGCCTACTTTTGTGCTTCTCTGTTAAGGGATATTTCATAATGACAGATATTTTTGAGAGAATAGATGAGCAATAAACTACTCAAACTGTTAAAGGCTCAGCTGCCAGGTTTGTATTTGTTTTCACAGTAGGTTAATGGTAAAGATCTTGATCCATTACCCAGCAGCAGCTTGTGGAGCCTAGGGGAGTGTCACTTGCAGATTTGGGAATCTGGCTAAGCCGCTAAATGTTTATTTCCATTAAAGAAAAATGCTTCAAAAATACATTGCTCCTTTTCTCTCTGAACCATCGTTTTTCATTCATCAGTGGTTTTCAGTTTGCTTTACTTTCACTTCTTATACGTATCCAATGGCACTAAGGCTAATGTTTATGCTATTAAATATAATTACTTAAATATTTAAACAGCGATAGACACATTTATTCTAGTAACACACCTCTTCAAATAGTCAAGAGAACATTACAATCTGAGTCAAGCATTATTTGGTTTCCATCTCTCTTACGAGAGACTGTGAATGAAAGGAAAATTCATTTCTATGTTTCTCTTTGAATAGAGCAGTATCCTCCACACGTTAAATCAGTATTTAATGAATATATTTCTCTTATTCTTCTCATTCTTGTACAGTTCATGTGTGAACCTTAGGTATTTCTCTCCTTTGCAATGCTGTTGGCTGTTTCCCCAGTGAAAGATCTCCCAAACTCCAGGCTTTATTTTGATTTTAATCCCATGGCGTCAGAACGTTAAAGATTTTGAAATATTTTTACCTAAAAATTTCTATTTGTATCTTAATATTGTTACACAAGACAAAGATATTGATGCTTGTTTGGATCTCCTGCAACTTTGATCTTTACACCAAATTGATTTAAGACACAACTTGCAATTTAATAACTAAAGAACATTTGTTTGTAAAATTAAGACATAAAACTACTTACAAACATGATTTAGCAGCATCTGAACAGACTTCCTCTTGCATGACTCCTTAAAATTTTGTGGTACTAAAGGGAAAGCTCACTCCTAAAAACCAGGAGCTGTTCCTAAAGTCCTAATCTTCCTTTAAATTGGTATCACATAAGCTTACATAGCCCAGACTCAAGAATCATGGCAACAGGGAAAATTGCATGCAAGCCAAAAGCAAATGCAATTTCCATTATTAAAAACACAGTAATTTTTTTATTCTTTCAAATACAGATCAGTATTTTAAAACCCCAATTTAAATGTTTGGTTGTAGTGAGGACAAGTACTTGACCCAATATTTTGCTGAAGATAGATCAGAGAAAATCAAAGCTGGAAATGAGCTTGTCAAAGACTTAACATTTCCCTGCATTTTGACCTCTTTCTCCCTCATTTTCTCCTCCCCTGACTCTTGATACAAGGATTCGTCATGGCAGAAATAAAACGACTCGCAGATCCCACAGCAGGAGGTTTACACCCGTGCTCCTGCAGCTCTGTCCCACAGGAACACTTCCACTGTGGCAACTTAATTCACAGTTTTGAAGGACAGAAAATACTTTTACCATTTAGTTTGCCCTGTTGCACAGTGGAGTCATACTCAGAAATTGTTTTTTAAGCGCTCCTCCACAGTGTTGGGCCTGTCCTGCGGGCCTGTGCAGCCTCTTGCACACAGGCCTCCACAAGGCCTGGATTCTTGTAAATCCAGTGCCTGTGCTAGTAAACTCACCCAAAGAGTTTGAATATACTATCTGGGGCTTGTAACTTGTAGTTAGGTGGCTGTTAATTGCATTTTGTTAGCTGAGAATTTGGGCAGAGTGAAGAAAATTGCTCAAAATGGAGCTCGTAAATAGGCCTTCAGTCCTTATTTTTGTAAACACATTCAAAATTTTCAGAATTTAGGTCTTAAGCTGCACCACCTAACACAGAATAAGTCTGGCCATCTCAGCATGCAAAGTCTAAGTGTCTCTTATCCCTAAATCTTCCTTCCTTTAGAATTGATTGAGTTAGGCTGGACAGGTTTAAATAAGTGCAACAAGAAAATTTCTATGAACTACCATGACTCCATGTAAGTATATTTATTTCCATAGATGTGGATAGATAAACAAACTTTCTACAGGCTTAATGATTCTTTTTTTCAGATCCAGGCAGGTAAGAAAACTGTAAAAGGTCTGAAAACTTTATCAAAACTGTTAATATGGTTCTGTCTTCTGGAATCTTGTGTGGATTTGGGGTGAAGTCTTTGCCAAAGTGGGAAGTGTGAGGGAGTTTTGTTTGTTTGATTTTGTTTTGTTTTTTTCCTGAAGAAAAATGAATAAGAAACATAAACCACAGAATTATAACAATATGCATACATAGTATCATTATTAAACATGTTAATTGAATATCTTGATTGAAATTTTGGATTATTGAAGCTGGTAGAAGAATTAAAACTCCTGTATTGTCCTTGAAGTTGAGTTGCAAGAGGAGTTGAAACCAGCTAATAAAATGCTTGCTCTTTGCATACATTTCAACTAAGATTTTAATGCTCCCACTCTGCAAATAAACCAACAGGAGTAATCTCAGGCATTTCCATAAAATCAGGAAAGTGTGCTACTAATTCACTGTATTTCATTTATGAGAAAATATGATCCTCTACTTAATAATCTGTTGGTTTAATTTGCATTATAAAGTAGGCACAGGTTTTCAGAGGCCAACTTCCAAGAACTTCCCCTGCTGGAGAACATTTAGAAATTTGGGCAATTTTTAGCTGGAAAATGCCAGATTTCCTGAGATTATCTGAGCTCCACAGACCCACACACCCACAGGGCCTGCGCAGGTACCCAGTTAGGATTAAGTTTTGCAGTTCTCAGCTGTGTTTTTTGGGGTCTCTTTGCTTTCTCCATAGGTTGAGAAGGTTCCTTTTTACATTATCTCCTTCAAAGCTGAAACAGTCAGATATTTACTTTTTTTGTTTGTTTGTTTTTTACAGAAATTTACAGATTTTACAGAAAGCAGTTTGCTTTTTCTGAGGTATTTCTTTCACTTCAGAGGACATGTTTTTTTTTTATAGTTTAACTCACAATGCAATTTTTGACCCTCCCATAGCAGCAGATGTTGCTCAGCACCCTACCTGAGGTTTTGAAACAAGTACCTCAAAGGCATATTTATACCTGAGGACCTTCCAAAATTAGCTTGAAATATTTCTGGCAGAAGAGTGGGGAACATGTGAGAAATTCACTCAAAATGTGGTTGTGTAGTAGCTCTTGTGTTAGGAACAAGGCAAGATAAATTCCCTAAGGCCTGTGCCCTATTTTGACATCCCCTGTTCAACATATTTTAAGTGCCTCCAAATGAAAAAGAGCATCGTTTGTGCCTGTGTCAGGTTTGCTGGAAGAGAGAAATGCTGTGAGCCTTTTTAGAGGAATTTGAGTAATTAATGTAAGATAATCTATTTTTCTGTGGTGGTTAGCATGTATTATGTGATGCCACCACCAGATTCATGTTTAATAATAGCTGTTCTTTCCAAGCCTGTAAGTGCAGAGTACTGCAATTATCATACTAATAGGTAGTTTAAGAACTGTGTGCATTTTAATGTGCACCATTCAAATCAGACTCTTGGAGGGTTTTTTGATAGGATAACTACAAAGATCTAATTGTCCAGGAGCTGAAAAGTATTGTTCAAAAATCTAGAAAAATGTTATGAGAAATGGATGGATATATAAAAAATAAACATATTTGTATAGGAAATATTATCTATTACCTATATTTGCTCTGCTAAAAGTCTCCCTCAGCATGATCTTGCAGTGTGCTACAGTTGACTTGAATTTATATTTATTACAGTTCAATTCCAAGGTATTTCTTTTTAAAATTAGTCTCACCAAAGGCAGCTAATGTGTATGGACAATTACCACAGAGTGAACAGTATTTCCACAGAGTAACAAAACTACAAAACTTTTGCTTTATTCTGAAATCAACTTGTCTAGTCAGGAATTTTTATTTAAGACAAAGTTAGTGAGATTCCCCTGTCTTTCAACCACTCAATCTACCTGACAGTCCTGACAGTCCTGAAACTTTCTTTGGAGAAAATTTTGTTTTCCAAAATGCAATTGTAAGAGATACTTCTTGTAAAAAAAGGAGTTCTTCAGTTCTCCTCACTAAATTTGTTTCATTTTTATGAAATCTCTTGCTTTCCATGTCCCCATCAATAACAAATGCAGCACAACAAAGTCAGCATGTCAGTCATAAAAAAAAATCAGAGCAATCACTGTGTCCTTAATTGAGTGAAAAATCTAGATATACTGGATTTTTGGATTCAATCAGCACAAAGTGCTTCTATATGAACATAAATATGTTCGCCCAATGTGATTGGCTTTTGTATCTTCTTCTGCATTACTTGCCTTTTTTCCAAATTCTCCTTTTGTCCACAAATAGGACAAATATGCAGAAACAGTATTTTATTGTTTGCCCACATATTTTATTTTGATCATCCAGAAAGAATTTTGATTTTTTTCAATTAGAGCAGCAAGAGAGGCTGGAATTTTTCATACCCTGCCTTAATCTCCTACCCATATAACATTTTTGAAACATAAAAAATAAAACTAAAATGAAAATCATCAATAATGGCTCTTCTCCATCTACATGAGCAAAAGAGGTATGAAAATCCCATATTCAGCTTTTTGGACTTTTGAGTGGTTTTTTGTTTGGTCAAGGTTTTTTGTTTCATTTGTTTTTTTGGTTTGTTTGGGTTTTTTGGTTTTTTCTTGGGTTTTTTTAGTGCTTGCTTGTGAGCTTTTTAGGAGTTTTTGTTTGGTTTTGTTTGTTTGTTTTTGTTTTGGGAGGGTTTTTGTTTTGGGTTGGACTGGGTTTGGGATTTGTTTGTAATTTATTTTATTTTATTTTATTTTATTTTATTTTATTTTATTTTATTTTATGGGCTTGTCCAAAGACTTTTAAGTCTTTCTGTTCACATAACCTCAGCTTTTGTGCAGTGCCAGACAAAAACACTAACCAAAATGCTCACACTGATGGAAAATTACTTGAAATATAAAAAAAAAAAAACCAAAAAAAAAAAAAACCAATTCTTTTCACATGTTGTTTGATTTTTGGGCAAAAGAATGCTCAAGAATGTGAACTCAATAGTGGTTATGAAGGTTTTGGATGGAAACTTGTTTCAACACATTCAATTTTTTCAGAGAATGGTAAAATTCTTCCTGCCTAGATCTTAGCGGAAGGTATCAAGGCTTCTATTTCTGGAGCTCTGTGTGTGTGCAAGTATTAAATACTAAATAATTATCAGATGCCTGTACTTTGTGGTGCATTCAATACCCTTTGCATTTCTGTTTTCCAGGTCAGTAAAGAAGAAGCTTTCACAGCAGGGGACTCAGAGCAAAATGTAAGGCTCCACATATTCACCATGCCTGTTGCAGTCACTCATCTGGTTCCTGTCAAACCTAAAATTTGATTAATTTACACCTCTTTAATTGGAAAAATGCTACTGCCTTCTTCAAATAAAAGTCACCTTGTTCCAAGAGGTCACCAAAACACAGTGATTTTACATATCACTGTAAAATTCTTCAGGAATACAGAAAAAAAATATTTCTATACTTTCACAAAATTAAGAAATTCCTGTGGGTTTTGCTTTTATTAATTTTACAAGAGACAAGACCTAGAGGAGGCTTTTTTGGGGGGGTTGGTTATGTTTTAAAGAAAGACCTGTATACATAGATGTCATCAATGACATTTAGTCATAATAGGCTGACCTAGCCCATCTGCCACCCTCTCAAGAGTGAAATTTACATATCCAGAAATTCAGTATATTTGGGTGACTGGTTAACTACAATTAATTTAAAAAATCACAATAATCTAATATTTTCTTCTTCCAGGTGGACCATCTTTTATTTAGAAACAAACAAAAAAAAACCCTTCAGAGTTGCACTGTCTAATTTAAGTTTCCTTAATGGAACAGAAATAAAGGGTAACTAATTTTTTGAAAGCTGGGCTCTTAAGATACTCTCTGCATTAGATCTGCCTGTGCATTTCCCGCCTACCTTGTGGGAGAATAAATAATTCTTACAGCTGAAGTCTGCTAAGATGCAGTCTGTTTTTCAGACTGTAGCTACAGGTACTGCCACCAGTCTCCACTGAACATAAAAATCATCTACTAACTAATAGTTTAAATTGAACACAAGCAAATTTTCATCTCTTCTAACTATAATTATTTCATGCAGTTACATTTTACATCCAGGCCATATATACTCAGTCAAAAGTATTTCAGGACTTAATTTTCTTTTTTTTTTTTACAATGAACCTCCTCTTAAAATTTTCATTTTGCCTTGTTGTTTTTCTTTCTTGCCCAAATATAAAACAATTTTTAAAATAAAGAACCTAGAAGTGGAATGAGTTCTCTTCACCTTCCTACCTTATTAATAATTTCCACCCGTAACAAAACAGTTGTAAAATTCTGCCTTTTTGAATAATGAGTATTTATAAATTTCTTTCTGGATAAAATGGAGGACAAAGCGCAGTGGAGATGAAAACCACTTTTAATACCTATCTGAAATACTCTATTTTTTATTGGTAGAAAATCTTCATCATCTTCTATACTTTGTTATAAATAAAATATATTAATAAGTGCTGAATAAATTTCCAAATAGTTTGGACAAGGAATTTCACTGCTTGCTACACTTGGCATAAATAATATTACAGACCTGTGCCAGTGTCTTCATTGACATTAAAAATTTCCCAGAAATTTTTAAGCAGAGATTCTCATCCTCAGAGTGAGCACATTAAGGTTTTTCAAAATGTTTTCACTGTGATCAAGAAAATTTAGGAAATTCCTTCAAGAAGAGCAGGAGTAATGGAGAGGATGACGTGGATGAAGTGGTAGCAAATGAAATGTCTTCAGCTGCATCTGTATTTTATAGACTTTTCTAGACTTAACTCAATTTGAGAATAATCAAGAGGAGACCCCTACATGTGTGTTTCAATATCAATTTTCTAAGTTTTCATTTCAGAACTTTATTGAAATTATAAGAATTCTAGCAATTTTTTAGAAGCCCTATGGTCAAAAAAAAAAAAAAACAAACTGAAAATTTCAGGGAAAGAAACATGATCTTCTATGTTTGAAGTATGGGTTGCTACAGAAAAAGAATATAATGTAGGTAGAAATTGGTCCCTTTTAATTAATGCTTGCATGAATAATGAACAAATGCCACAAAAATGAGCTTATCCAATCAATAACTTTTCCAGTCTAATCTGCAAAAAGAATGAAAGATGAAGCTGAAAGCTGAAAATGTTACCAGTGGATATTACTTTTTCCTAATATCACAGCTAATTCTAGTACAGTCACATTCAACAGGATTAATATCTGTAACCCACTGCATTTGATTGTGTAGTCATGACAGTGCTTAATAACTATAGTGATAGCTGAAGTATGTGCTTTATATTTAGCATAATTTCATACTTTTTTCTTTACTTTTTCATATTTTTCCTTTTTTCTTTTCTCTTTTTTTTAGTAAGTCTTCGCTTGATTTTTTTCTCTTTCTTTTATTTTGTTTTTTTTTTACAGTAAGACTTCTGCTACTATATACAAATACCCTGATTGACAATTTCTTCTTCAGAAGTGAACAGAAATAGCCCTGTGAATTACCTTAACAAATAACAAACAATATTAGAAAGATATGAATTCGTCACCCCTTGCAATAAAATTTAATTTTGTTATGAGGCAGGGATAAAAAATATTGTGGCATTTTGAATCCCAGTCTCTTACTAAACTGATCTTTTTGGATCTGATGTCTGATGTTTGCAGACTCAATCCATAGAGAGATTTTTATTATTTTCAGCTGAGTGTAATGTAATGGTTTGCTGGAAGGTGTAGAAATAGTTTTGGCAACTGAAAAGAGGACATATGGTGTAAAAATACTTAATTTTGCCATCCAGTATTTTTAAAAACATATTGTGGAGATTTCAAATGCATTTGGCATGAAGAGAAAAATTCAAAAATATCATGTGACACAAATTTTTGTGTTTATAAGCAGATGAAAAGAAGCTAAATTGCTATCCTAGACAATCAAGATTTTCTGGGACTATTTTATGGCAAAGAGATTAAAAGACCATTAATTAACCTGTGTTTGTTCTATTAAACATCAGACAGCTGGAAAAAATTTTCTTGCTTTTGCTGATTTCTCAGCTTGATTTTTATTTTTGACATGGTAATTGTTCCAGAACAGTAAGAAATCCCAGGAAAAGATTGACACTTCAGTCCTTGGCAGTGCCTTTGGTGCCTTTTTTTTTTTCTTATTACTACAATTCTTGGTACTCTCCAAGACACCAGGAAATCCAACCATGAGACATATCACCATGAAAAGTCGCATTTCTTTTACTTGACCACTTAGAGAACTATTGTCTTTACTTTAAATTTTAAATAAATTAAGTTTAAAATTAGATCATAAAAAAAAAGTACACCAAGTATGCAATTCATCTGCCCAAAATATTTCCATGAGGTAGCTACAATTTCTGTACTCAAAACAAAAGGATGTACCTACCTTTCCATATCAACTAAATCAAAATCACATCTAATATCAAATCCTAGGTATAAGTAAATTTGTCTGTGAAGATTAAAATTTCCTCATGTAGAATATCTAAAAGAAACAGCTCAAACAGCTTTGGACTCAACTGGAAGGCAATATAAGAGAAGAAGCTTGTAGGTAGATATAAAAATAGTACTAGAATTTAAGAACAAAAAAAAAGGTTAATTCAGGTAAAAATAAAAATTAAAAAACTATATTTATCATAAAAATAAAAATTAAAAATATATTTATCAATCTTAATTTTTATATTGTATCTACTTCTTTGGTAATTTTATTTACCTTGTTTTCATATTTGTTTCATAACTATGAGTAAGTGAAGAAGCAGATTTCAGAATGGCAAAGCTGTCGTTATTAATTACAAGAGATGTATAAAGTTAGGTATTCCCCAGACACAAACCTCATTAACCTATGCACCATCCCATTAACCTAAACTCAGAAACACTCATGAGGCAGCCAACAAAAAATGGTGTTTTGCCTTTGGGCAATAAACAGCTTAAACAGATGAATGCTAATATTTTATTACAAATTTCCAGATAGATATCCTCTATTACCATAAACACTGAGGAAAAAATGAAAGAATATTATTTCAGTAAAAACAGTGTTTGTAGGACCATAGCTTGAAAAAGACTTTTTGATCACCTTCTTTTGGTTAATCACAAACTGATTCACCATGAGCAATTTTACCTATATAAATATCAGTTTAATTGTCCCCATCTTCACTCAAAATCAGAATATTCACTCAGTGGGCTCCACCAGAACAGGTATGGATGCATCATTTGTGGATATGCAAGTAGAGGCCCCAGGCTGGAAAATCAGACCATCATTAGCAGCCTCTATGTTTCTTTAATAGGCAGTTATACCTGCACTGCACATGATGTTCTGCTTGTAAATCTATTTAGTACAAATCCATGACACTGCTTTTAATGACTGCAAAAGTGACTGCAAAGATAGAGAATGTGTAGCAACCACCCAAGATATATTAAAAAACCCATTATTGCTGAGAAAATCAACTTGAATTTCAGCAGGATTCCAACTGGAAGGAAGTGCAGCTCATAAAAAAAATAGTTGAGGGTTTTCTTGTCTTACATGACTGAGAAAACATAGCAAACATTTATCAGATTTGGTTCTGGCAGGATATAGGGACAATAATAATAGAATGATGGAATCACAGAATGGTTTGGGTTTGAAGAGACCTCAAAGCCCATCCAGTGCCACTCCTTCCATGTCAGGGACACCTTCCCCTGTCCCAGAGTCCAGCCTGGCCTTGGGCAGTGCCAGGGATGCAGGGGCAGCCCCAGCTGCTCTGGGCACCCTGTGCCAGGGCCTGCCCACCCTGCCAGGGAACAATTCCTCATTGCCAAGATCCCGGCCAGCCCTGCCCTCTGGCAATTAGAATCCATTCCCCCTTGTCCTGTCACTTCAGGTCCTTGTAAGTTGTGTTTTTCCATCCTTCTTGTCAGGTAGTGGAGAGCTGCAATAAGGTCACACCAGATCTAAGTCATGAGAAGCTTTTAAATTAACAAGAGTAAAATAATATTGGTAATGTCTTATTTTGTGTCACATGGTGAATGTTCAATTTATATGGTTTTCTTGTCTTAAAATTTCAGAGTTATATTCAAGTTTGGGTATGCAAAACCTCTTGGATTTTGGCTTTTTCATGCCCTTCCATGCCTTCTGGTGGGAAAGATTAATTTAAGCAGACGGATCAACAGTGGAACCAGGCAAGGAAAGACTCCTGGGTTACCTGGTGGGAAAACAGCAGCTTGGATCATCTAGAAAGGAGGGAACTGGGAGCTGAAGGAGTTACACTCCATGTGATCCACAAAGAAGATCACAGAAAATTTTACCTCTCTTTGTTCAAAATCTAGGGAGAGAACAGAGAGAAAACATTTAATTACCACACACCACCCTCTAAACACAATGAAAATGCTGCTCCAAGTGCAGTCACAACAACATTTTTAAACATGCTGCACATATTTTGAAACAAACAATAGCCACTTACTGCGGTTATTTTTGTTGTCATCACTTAAACCTTGAATTACTAAAAAGTATGAATGATTTCCAGCAAAATGCTTTTTACTGTGCTTGTACTTAACCTGGTGTTCAGAATTCCCAGGCAATTTTTCAGTGGGTCTCTAATATTGCTGAACTTTTTACTGTCAGCTGGTCAGTAAGAAAAAAAATATTCAGGGGAAAAATTATGAAAATGTAAGGAAAATACCCTAGCTAAATGCAATTGTGCATTTAGCTAGGATATTTTCCTTACATTTTCATAATTTTTTCATAATTATATCTACTCAGAATAGTCACTGTTCTACATTCTTTTAATTTTTATGAATTTACTAAAGCTCCCTGATATGAAGAAACTTGTTTGGGTTTTTTTTAATATTAGATATTTGTAAATGAACCCAGGAAATGGTTAAGTTTTTTGGGTTATTTTTTTTCTTAACCAGGTAAAATTAAACAGAAAAAATTTTGGTCTTGTGATTACATAAGTTATGTTTTAAAAGTGTATGTGGACCATAAAAAATAAGCTTGAGTATGGCTGTATTGGAGTGGAGAAGCATAGGCTGTATTTTTTTCATATATATCTTCTCCACCTTCAGGAATTTGTGCTCAAATACTTGGAGCCAGCTGCAGATGTAAATTACTGTGTTTTACACTTTCTAATGGATATTTTCCCTATTAATTTGCCTCATGGATTTCTGAAAGCGTTAATATCTTTGGCATCCAGAAGATCCTGTGGCAATGAGCTCCCCAGTTTAACCATACACTTTGCAAACTTCATTTTTGTTTTAAACCACCTGCCTGCTCACTTCATTTGATGCCCCCAGCTGTTATAGTGTGAGAAAAAAGAAAATAATTCCAACTCATTGACCTTTCCTATGCCATTCATAATTTTATTTGCCTCCATCACATTTCACACCAATTTGCTTTACCAGATTGAAAATTTTTACCTTTCATAGAAGTCTGATATTTTCTTCATTTGCATAATTTTTATTTCTTTTTCAAGCAAAGGAGAGTAGAAAAAAATTGTGTCCTGTTCTGATATCAGCTATACAAGGCTAACACAGATCTTCCAGCTGCAGGTGAGTTATCTGTATGGACACCCTGAAAGTTATAATGTCCAAAATGCAAATTGTTTTACTTGAGAAATATCCCGAAGTAGGCTGCTTGCCATCCAGTAAAGCAGGTAGGAAAAGGAATATTTTCAGTGAGGTCATTTATGTTCTTCAAGTCAAAGACATACTCAAAATTTTTATAGGTCATGAAGTATTTTCGGCATTTTTCAAAATATATATATATAGGAAAGTCTATTTTTCTTAGAGCTAGATCTCAGGAAAGCTCTCAAAGCTTTTTTCTAGGAGGTCAGAAGAAAGAAATAAAGTAACAAAAAAAGAAGACACAGGAGGATAATTTACACAAAAGAAAGGTAAGTATATGGCCAAGATCATTACAGTGATAATAAGGTCTAGATAATGAGATTTGTGAAGACTGGGAATTCAAATTATAGATAATGGACAGCTGTGGAAAAAATAAAAAAAAAGAAACAAAAAAATTAACACTCAGTTTACATATCTCAGAAATGCTCTGTTTTGTCTGAATCTTTGAGACTTTCACTTTATTTCCAACTGTTACAAGCTGTGGTCAGTTCATCACTCTGACTTTTTCTTCTCCCCACTGAAACAAAAAGTTTTAAATTTCACAGTGAAAAGCTCTTAGAGGAACATCCCTGATAACAATTTTGAGTCAAAGTTAGGAGCATATCGGGAATTTATTCACTGCAGACACTTTCAAAAGCCCAACAAATTTCAGGCATTTATTTGCAGTAAAACATGCAAGATTTTTTCATAGACACTGCCAAAGGTCTGCCCATTCTATTGCATCATGGTGGAGGTGTTTTGTTTGTTTTAATTATTACCAGAAGATCTCATCTATCTTTATTTAATAGATCCCACAAGTTTACCCAGATAAACAGTAAATTTGCTGTCCTGCTTAGACCATTAATTAAGTTTTCCGTGTGTACAAACCCATGAAGTGGTTCTCCTATTGCGCCTGCAATGTATCAAGTTTTCTGGGGTGCATAAGCCTTCAACTCCTCAACTCTCTCAAGATACCTTTTCTGTTCTATGACATCTAATTCATCTCTGGTTATATGGTAACAATTAAAACATTCTATACTGAATTTTGTTCTTCAGCTATTGATTGAGTTCTAAGGGGTGCGGGTCCTTGGAGTTCCTTTCTGAAGGTGCAGTGAGGTAATTTATCAGGATTTTCTACTTTCAGCCAGCACAGATCTAAATCAAAGCCAGCTATAATAACAGCTGAACATTGTTTAATTAATTAAAGACTTCACAATAAAATTTTTTAAGAATCACAAAACTCCTGGCTAGCTAGGATAAAACACCACCTTCAAGCTAACAAGGCTTCTGATCCCACGTGCTTTCTTGCAGACAGCCCAAAATTAAAGCAGTAATTATGGTTCCTCCTTTGCTTCTTTCCATACAGCTGGAATCAGAATCACAGCTTGAGGGGAATTTTTCTGGACTGTGGAATTGGGTAGTTCAGCAGAAGGAGGTGAGGAGATGCTCACAGCTGGAAGGTAAATGGACACCATTCCTTGTTGTGGAAAGGCCTGAATTCCTTTACAGGGTAGGAGTCTAAATCAGGAATTTTTTCTCCACAAAACCCATCCTGGCCAATTAGGCCCAATCCAGAATGAACATATCAAAGCAGCTTTAGGAGCAGAGCTGTTTCACTGTCTCAGGGGAACATGAGGGCTTGGGAGTGCTGTGAGTACCTGGCTTTGAAGACACATTCATAGCCTGTTCCTAGATGTGCTTATCAAAAATATCTTATTCAGACAACACAGACACTGCTGGATGAAAGCAAGGAGCAGTGTGCATCTTAAAACTTATTTTGCAGCTATGTTGTAGTGGTATTATTTATTTAAATATATGCACATATATTTTTCAGAGTATTTCTGCTGCCTAGGTTTGCAGTTTTGTCTGTCTTAAAAACAAAATTAAATAAAGTAGTCCAGGGAAAAGAGAGAAAAATCAGGCAGATTTTTTTTCAGCTTGTACAAATGAACACGTTCTTTCATACCCTTTATTCTCAACTTTAACTTTGAACATCTTTGATTATTGAGGTTATAGTAGACCATTTTAGGATTTAAGTGCAGTTAGTTAAATAATGCAATATTAAGTACTTCCAGAGCTTTACAATGCAGAAACTTATCACAGTTAAAATAATTGAAAGGTTAAGGTGCAGTCACCAATGACAATACTCTGTGATTACATGTCAGGTTGTTTGAAGGACAATACAGGAATTTTGGGAAGAAACTTTTCAATATATACATTTTACAGTCAACTTCTTAATTCATCAGCTAAGCAATATGAATTTTTAGCCAATGCTTGGATTTTTTGTAATGTTTACTAATGTTAACATTGAAAAAAATGTCTTGCAGCCATTTCCGCCATTTGTGTTTCTTCTATCATGAGATTTTAGAGCAAAACCAGAAGGGTTTAAAAAAAATAAAATCAGAAGGGTTTAAAAAAAATAAACCAGAAAGGTTTAAAAAAAATAAATCTGAGGAAGTAAGGAAATCACCCAATCTGGGTGTATTTTGGTGAATATGTGCCCAGCTGAGGCACGTGCACTGATGTATTGCTGGAGATGCACAACCCATGGGAGACCTGGCACTGTTTCTTGGCACAACAATTTAACCATCTCTCCTGGTTTAGAGATAACTTCCATTTCACAGCTGATTTGCTTAAAGTGATAGAAAAAAAAAAGCTCACTTTAATTTCTTTTGGAGCAGTGTATGAAAAGCAGACCAGAATGTACAGCAAACTAAAAAAAAAAAAAAAAAAAGTTCATTTAGCAACTTCAACATACAGAATTTTATTTGATTCTGAGTACCAAATATTGATTAAATTGTTGTGTGCCAAGCAGAAACACATGGTCTTCATGTAGAATGGTGGTGCCTCCACTCTGTAGCTCAGCCATGAAAGACACAACCAAGCTGGAAACTGAACAGGACAAAAGTCTCAATGTTCCTACTAATCTATGGAAGTTCATTGGCAAATTCAGTAGCAGCGGCAGTGAAGATTACAGAGTTATAATTTTAGCTTTCGTTTTTCAAGGGCCATCAATCAATGTGTTTCACAGTTTCCCAGAATATTGCAGAGACGTTTCACACTCACATACGTTCCTATGTTATAAAATCAGAGAGTTCTAGGTTGGAAGGGACCCTAAAGCCCATCCAGTGCCACCATGTCAGGGACAACCTTCCCCTGTCCCAGTGTCCAGCCTGGCCTTGGGCAGTGCCAGGGATGCAGGGGCAGCCCCAGCTGCTCTGGGCACCCTGTGCCAGGGCCTGCCCACCCTGCCAGGGAACAATTCCTCATTGCCAAGATCCCGGCCAGCCCTGCCCTCTGGCACCGGGAGCCGTTCCCTGGCCGCTGTCCCTGCGGCCCTTGGCCATTGTCCGTGTCCATCTTTGCCGCAGCCCCTCGGGGCCCTGCGAGGCCACCCTGAGCTCAGCCCAGAGCTTCTCCTGCCCGGGTGAGCAATGGCAGCCGTGCCAGCCTTTGCTGCCAGCAGAGCTGCTCCATCCCTCTGCCCACGCTGGAGCCTCCTCTGGCCTGGCTGCAGCAGCTCCAGCTCCTTGCTGGGCTGGCCCAGGGCTGGGGCAGCTCTGCAGGTGGGCTCTGGCTGAGGGGCAGAGGGGCAGAATGGCCCCTGCCCTGCTGCCCACGCTGGGCTGGGCCCGGCTCGGGGCTCTGGGCTCTGGGCCCGGCTCGGGGCTCTGGGCTCTGGGCTCTGGGCCCGGCTCGGGGCTCTGGGCTCGGGGCTCTGGGCCCAGCTCAGGCTCTGGGCTCTGGGCCTGGCTCGGGGCTCTGGGCTCTGGGCCCGGCTCGGGGCTCTGGGCTCTGGGCCCGGCTCGGGGCTCTGGGCTCTGGGCCCGGCTCGGGGCTCTGGGCTCTGGGCCCGGCTCAGGCTCTGGGCTCTGGGCTCTGGGCTCTGGGCCCGGCTCTGGGCTCTGGGCTCTGGGCCCGGCTCTGGGCTCTGGGCTCTGGGCTCTGGGCTCTGGGCCCGGCTCGGGGCTCTGGGCTCTGGGCCCGGCTCAGGCTCTGGGCTCCAGGCCCAGCACAGGCTTTGGGGTCCCAGCCCTGCCCCACAGCACCCCCAGGGCTCCTCCAGGGCTGCTCCCTCTGCTCAGCCCAGCCTGGATCCAGCCCGGGGCTGCCCTGACCCAGGGGCAGCCCCAGCCCTGGCCTGGTTCAACCTCCTGAGATCCCCGTGGGATCCCCTGTGGGTGACCAGGTTCCTTTGATGCCATCCTGTCCCTCAGGGGTGTCCCTGCACCCTCAGCTTGGTGTCAGCTGCAAACCTGCTGAGGGTGCCTCAATCCCTCTCTCTGTGTCATGGTTCAGATATTAAATAATGCTGGTCCCAATACATCAGCTCAGTAGTTTTGTAAAAAATTACTTTGAGTGCTGGTTCAAATATAGATTTTGCCCTTCAGACATAGGTACTTTGAAAAGCTACCCTTAAACATGTCGCACATAAAGGGAAATAATGCTTTTGTTAACTACAATTTGAAGTTTCAGAACTGCACTTGTCACACTTATCTCAGAAATATATTTTGATACATAGTCTGTGTTAGGAACAGTCAAATTATTGTACCTGAATTGTGTGCAGGGGGAAAAAGCGTTCTTGTACAATAGACAACAAAAAGTGTTGTGCATCATATCCTTCTGCTGTTTTTCTAGGTGATCTGGACAATATTTTTCTGTTCTGATGCTTCAGTTTGTCTGGCTGCAAACTCTAAATGAAGATGGAAAATGCTTTCATCAATCAGCATATTAATTAATTTAATATTACATATTAAAAACCAAAGCAAATTCCACTATAAGGCACAGGTGCCTACCCATCAGGACTATAAAGAGTTGAATAATTCTGATTTCAGTGGAGCTAAGGTGGAGGTTAAACACGGGCACCAAAGGTACAGAGCAGAAACCCAGCCTTACAAAGAAACCTTCTAATCAGAGTCTTGACAGGTAAAAGAGTGACTGGGAAGGTTTGAGATCACAGTTTTAGACTGACTTGCCTCATATCCCACATTTGTGCATTAGGATGTAATTTTCCCTTTTGGATATGGTCCTAATGACTATTCATTTATATTGTGGTTCAATATATTCTCTAAAAGCGGTGCCTTCATTTTCTTAAACCAATTTCTGAATAGCATGATATGCTATGATTGACAGAGTATGATTGGATATTGCATTCCATTGGAAATTACTTATTTGTATCAAGGTTAGAATGTTTTAAAGTTAAAACTTTAAATTCTTGGTCAAATTTTTGCAACTCTACCTGAACAAAGACAGATACACCCCCTGCATTTACAAATATTATGTCACTTTGTGAGACAAAAGCCATAAGACTTTTATAGAGAAAATCTGTCCCTTAAACTCTGTATTTCACCTAAGAAACTCAGCTGCAGGTATTCTTCCTTTAGAAGCATCATACTGGAGAGGTTAAATAAGAGATGAGTTGAATTACAGAGCTCTGGTACATAAGTATTGAAGTGTTTTGAGGAATTTATATTTTTTTGTATTATTGAGGGTTTTTTCAGAAATAATTTTTTTTTCTTCAGCTTTTCAATTTGTGCAGCAGAATGAGCAGGCTGATATGCAGCCCATAAAACCAGGAAGAATTTAATACTGCTTTCTCACTGCAACGTAATTTGATTTTTCCCCAGACATATTTCAAAGCATTCAGTATGTATTATATTTCCAGGTCAATATTAGTAAATTTAAGAGAAATACCCATATTGAAGAACAGAAGGTAAAATTAGGATCGGCATTTGAATTGCTGCATATATTTATTTATCAGTTTATTTACTGATTCCTACAAAGGAAAAAACAAAACAAAACAAAACAAAAAAAAAACAAAACAAAACAAAAAAACCCCAAAAACCCAAACAAAAAAGCAAAACCCCCAAAACCAACCAAAGAAACAAGGCAAGGTTATCCTACTTCACAAAGGTTAGGATATCTCTTTTCTTCCCAAGCCAGCAGAAAATTTTCAAGATTCACTTCAATACATGGTACCACAGCAGAATCCACAGGCCCCTCTATCCCATTTGAAGAGAAGGGCCCAAAAAAATTAGTGTTATATTTAAAGAGCCAACTATACTGATAATTTAAAGATTCAGAGCAATTGGGAAGGGGTTCTGATCATGTGAGTATCAAAAACATCTACCAAAGCAAGGTTAATGCAAGTACATCCCTTCTTTTAAACCCTATGCTAATTTTCTTTTTTAAAATGGCATGTTAAGAGGATAAATGCTGACAAGGGCACTCAGAAAGTTTAATCCATGTCCAGAAAAACATTCAGCTGGAAAAAGCCTAAAGAATACCTGAATGGCACCTGGAAAAAAATTATCTGAGGTGAATATAAAGTCTTTTCAAGGTGGCTTAAAAGTTGACCACAAGGGATTACAATTATCCAGCTATTATGCCTAGCACAGAGGAAAATAGGCTTTCAGGAGTTGTCACCTTGAGGAAGTTCAGCCCCAGCTTTCTGATTAATATATCTGTAGTGCAGCCAATGCACAGGCCTTTAATAAATCTGATTATTACTGTATCAAATAAAAGGCTCATTTATCAGCCTTTTTTGTAGCTTGGCTGAGCTCACGTGCATGCCCATGGAAGATAATAACACACAGCTTGCAACAAAACAAATTGGCTTGCTCTTGCTGGAGCAGTAATTAGGGGAAGTTGTGGGGAAGAAGACCAAGGGTTCAGAGTATAAGTAGTGATCCACAAAGGAAAAATGAAAACAAAATTGTTCTGGCTGAAGAGCATTATTCAAGTTAAAAGCTTGCAATTGAGCAGAAATTAGTTTCTTGACATGCAGTCAGAAAAAAACTAAAAGATATATATAAAAGGCATGGCTATTTCCTGGCCAAATACCAAAAGCAGAGGTAACAAGTTAATTTTTCAGATGGGGTTTGTAGGCATTTTGTTGCAGGTGTCCAGCATGCAAAAATCTCCCAGGCTCTGTTTAGGTGACATTTGAGTATGTTTGCACAAAATGCCAATACATGGCCTCCTGATTGCTCTGCCCCTCATAGATTGTGTGTTGTATGTTCACACTTCTTTCGAGACCTTTTCATCCATGCTCTCTAAATATCTGAGCACCACAAAAGCTGAATTGGGAAACTTCAGCTAAAGCAAAATGAAGAAGATGAAACAAGACCTCCAGGACGGAGCAGCAATATCAAATGGGATGAGACACAGCTGCAGGCTGGGTGCCAGGAGTCACCCTTCACTGATTTTGAGATAAAAACCTCTTCCCTTGCCTCAGCTGAGGCTGATTTCCACTGCTTTTCCAATATCCACAATCCCTTTTTAAATCTGCTGCTGTATCAAACCATTTTCTGTGCCAGGAGTTTTGGGAGAGCCCACAAACCACTCCATCTCCAGCAGAATCTTGCTTTTGTAGCAGTCAGTCCTCATTCCTCCATACCTTACTTTTCACTCCAGCAAAATATTTCATCAAATCTTGTTCATTCAACTGGACATCCCAAATTCTACTACCAGCAACCCATTCACTTTGTTTTTTATTACTGCACACGTGGAAAAATTACCAGCAAAGAACTGAAGCTGTGCTCAGCTTTTGGGTGCTTCCACAACACAGAGAAGGTGATGCTTGCTCAGAAAAGGAGCAAGCAGAAAACTGGAAAAAATGTTTTCCTTTTTCTACAGAGACTCTCTTTCTTCATTCCCTTTCCATCACTGAGCTCAGGGTATCATATTGACTATCAGGTTTTTTCTTAATATTTAAAAAATAACCTAAAGTACTCAATAACTATTATTATTACTATCATTATTACTAATATTATTACTATCATTATTATATATACTTTTCATACTCGCACTTGCCTTAAGATTGATTCTTTCTACAGTTTTTTGTGATTGATAAACATTGCCATCCAATGACATCTTTCGTGCATTTTTTACTGCCTTGACAGTAATCTGCTAAAAGATTTTATTATATATATGAAGTTTCTTTCTTAAAAGTAAATCCCAGTTCTTGTGCACAACATACCTAAAAATTCAAAAATCATTTAAATCATAAATGCAACTGAGAAATTTACCAGTCAGTGTCTGGTTTATTCATCTCTCTTTCTCTAATTGTATATAAAGGTGATGCACAGAGTCCTAAGGGATGGAGTGCAGCATGGTGCACTGGTGTGAGGCAATTCAAGGATCCAGAATAAACTTCTGGAATTGATCCAGCCCATCCTCTGACCCAAAGCAGGTAACCCACAGTAAAATTGTTACTATGACCGCTTAAAACACTTTATTTTTGGCTCTTTTAGTGAATAAAGAAGGAATGCAGCATTCCAAGGTAGGTTATAACTGTGGTATAATAAAGAGCTCAGTGGTCCTTCTCTGATCACCTCAGCCTCCCTCTGTTCCAGTTCCCCCTGCCATCTGTTGGCTGCAAATTTCTGAAACAACCTCCCTCCCTTTCAGAACTTTAAAGAAAGAAGTAAAGAGAGATCCCAGAAATTATTCCCAAATCAAAATTGTCCATTAGTCTGAAGGAAGTTTGCAAAAACAAACAGAAAGTCTGGTCTGCTCCTTGGAGGTGGATGGTTAAGGAGAAATTTTTGTTTAGATGCTGTTCTAATGCATTCCTTTGTGCCAGGGAGAGGTGAGAAGCAGCACACCAGCACACATATTTACGTTCAGAAACACCTGGGTGGTTGCTGTACCTTTTGACTGCACACAGCCCAAAAGCAGTGAGATATCATGGTACCAAGCAGATGCAAAGCACCTGGTTTATAAATCTAATAAATAATGTGATTTCAAAATTGTGATAACCACCAGTCCATAAGCAATGTGGCAGAGCTGACAAGCACAGCACAGAAAGCAGCTTGTTTTGAACAGGACTTATGTAGGAATAATCGTTCACTCTCTGCCTGAATCTTTGCCCTTACCTACTCAATTCTGGAACTCATAGCATGGTTAAATATTTAACTGTACAGGCACTTTAGCAGTGTTGGGAAATGAAGACAAATTGCAGGCACTGGCAGCTATTTTGTCCATTCACAGGGCCTGTGATGGAGAATATTCAGCTTTAATTGCGCCTGCACGAGTGCAGAACAGCAGCCAGCCCCAAGCACAGGAGATGTCCTCGATGCACATTGCCAGCAATAAGCAAATAACATATCTGTGGGATAAAACATCTCATTTAGGCAATACTAATCACCAGCTGTGCATTTGCAGGTACTGAAAGCCGTCTGAAATAATGGGCAATCACAGCATGTGGCCAGGTGTGGAATTATAAGGATATAAAAGCTACTTTGGTCAGCTTTGATTTGGTACTTTTTTTTTTCCTAAACTACTGAATAAAGGAATAAAGGAATTAAGTAGTGAACTCTTTGAGAGGTCATAAACCAACATTTTCTTTTTACATTTTTTTTTCTGAAATGTGGTGTGTCTTACTTCCTTGACACCCTGCAAAAAAACCCATAAGATCCACTAAATTAACTGGTGCCACTCTTGTCTTTCTCTCTTCCTTCCTTCCTTCCTTCCTTCCTTCCTTCCTTCCTTCCTTCCTTCCTTCCTTCCTTCCTTCCTTCCTTCCTTCCTTCCTTCCTTCCTTCCTTCCTTCCTTCCTTCCTTCCTTCCTTCCTTCCTTCCTTCCTTCCTTCCTTCCTTCCTTCCTTCCTTCCTTCCTTCCGCCACTTCCTTCCGCCACTTCCTTCCGCCACTTCCTTCCTTCCTTCCTTCCTTCCGCCACTTCCTTCCGCCACTTCCTTCCGCCACTTCCTTCCTTCCTTCCTTCCTTCCTTCCTTCCTTCCTTCCTTCCTTCCTTCCTTCCTTCCTTCCTTCCTTCCTTCCTTCCTTCCTTCCTTCCTTCCTTCCTTCCTTCCTTCCTTCCTTCCTTCCTTCCTTCCTTCCTTCCTTCCTTCCTTCCTTCCTTCCTTCCTTCCTTCCTTCCTTCCTTCCTTCCTTCCCTCCCTCCCTCCCTCCCTCCCTCTCTCTTTAATTTTCCAATTTTCCTGGACTTTTTAAAGAGTATGGATGACATTACAAGACAAAAAGGAAATATTAACCTTTAGTGTGAGTTTAGTACCTATTTAAGCAATGAAAATATTATCTTTTCCTTCACTTTTCCATAATATATGCACTCTCTGGGCTTTGTTTTCTTTCAATTTGTTCAGGCTCAAATTGATCTGCAGCTTAAAAAAATTTACCAATAATTGTGATGGCATTGTGCAACATTGTCACTTTTTTCCATTGCCCATATATGCAGTATAAAAATCTTGTTATGTGAGTTAAGTGGAAAAATAATGATCCTGTGATTCTGGGGTAGTTTGGCTGTTGTTTTTTTTTCCAAATTAATCAGTCTAAGGTAGATTTAATTATTTATCTCTCTCTCTCTCTCTCTCTCTCTCTCTCTCTATCTCTATCTCTCTATCTGTCTCTAGCTCACTGTCTACTTTTCCCCAGAATTTTCAGAGTTTCACTGAGGTTTGTAGCTACTCACTTCTCTAAAATTATCAATAACTTGAGAAAATTGGAAAGTTCTCTGGTGTAACCTGAGTGATAAAACTGCTCCCTTGCCCTCTCATCTGAAGAAACTGGGAACAAACTACAAAGTTTGGAGTGGGCTGCAGGTTTCAGAAGGACACTTTGTACGTGCAGCAGGTTTAAGAAATTTTTAAGAAGGTAGAATCTGTGTTAATAGCTATCAAGGAAAAATATTAGTTTTTTTTTTAAAGGTATGGATGCTGGCAAAATGCACAGGGAACACATAAGGTGATTCATGCATTGCTGCACCAGTGATTGTCGCTATTGTAAGGTGCTCCCCATCTTAAATCCCGAAGATAAGCATATTTCAGCTGTATTTCAAAATGACCAAAGCAGATCTGACATTGCAGAAAGCAATGATTTCACAGATCAAATATCACTTAGGTATTAGCTGACAGTTTATTTTCAGTTTGTTTTTTTTTTTTTTTAAATTGCTTTTAATTATATTTGTCATTTTATTTCTAAAGGCAAATAAAAGAAATTTCTGAACCATGCATTATAACTAAAAGAAATGTTGAGAAAATAAATGTTTTTCCCTCTTACATTAAAAGCTCTTAAGGATTAGCTCTTTGATCTTCAAACATTCTCCCTTCAAAATAACTCTGTAAATTATATCTCTTGTTCTGCTGAAATTCATCATCCTGTAATTATTTTTATTTTCCACAGCAGCTGCCTGTAGGTCCCTGACACTAAACTGCCTGTGACGCATTGCAAAACTGATTTTACATATTCTTTGTGTTCCATAACTTTTCACCCAGCATTAATGAATTGGTTCCAAAAGAGAAAAGTAATTAGGCAGTGTAGGTGGATATTGAAAGGTGACAAAGGATCTGCGCTGTTTGTTAAGGGATGAATCCACAAAAAAAAAAAAAAAAAAAAAAATCTAAGGAAGGCACAGAATGAGGTGTCTAAATAAAAGAGGAAAAAAAAAAGGTCACTAAATTCCTAAAAGCTTTTTTTGGGGGTGTGCATTAACTGTTATTTCCTTTTGGTGTGTGGGAGCACCTTTAGACTTGATGAAAAACACGAGGAACTGGTCACAGACTGGCAGGGGTTTAAAGGCTCTTTTTGAGAGATTAATCACAGAACAAGACTGAGCCATGTTGGCTGGGAAAATGCCATTTCCCATGGTTTCCTGAAAGCTTTTTTAACAGGTTAGGAAGGAGGGGCCCCAGATTTCAACCTCTGCTCTGCTGGAGCCTCGGGCAGCACCAGGGGATGCCCCTGCTGGAGGTGCTCTGAGCTGGGGCAGGATTAAATGGTCAGAGGGGTTGGGATATTTCTGTGCTCTTCTCCTCACCCAGTGGTAATATCAGCGAGCTAAAACTTACTTCTCTGTCATTTCTTTTGCTTTTGGGCTGAATAAAAGGTTTTTATGTTTTTTACAGGTAACTTGCACACTTCTTTCACACTGAAAATTTACTGAGTCCAGGATTCACACTGGCAGGTTTATCCACTGGTTGCTTTATGTTTTACCAGCCCAAATCCGCCTGTTTTCCACCTGAGCTGAGATTCCTGGTGCATCAAGGGAAAATAACCAAAAAAAAAAAAAAAAAGAGAAAAAAAAAACCCTTCTGTGAATTTACACACCAATAAAGCTGCATTTACTCATTCCCATTGCGTTTAGGAGTGTAAACTGAATATTGATATCATCTTTAAGACTCATGGCAACATTATTTAAGCATCTCTGTAACAGTCTGTATTCCTTCCTCACCAGAAGGTATTGACTTTATAACTGTATTGTCTCTATATCTAGATTTCTCTGAGACAACACTTAAGAGACAAAATACCCATTAATTCCAGCACATTCACAAAATGGGTTATTTAACATTTTCAGTAAAAGGCTTACATTATTTTAAACACACACCAATCAAAGGGTGATAACTAGAGTCTGGAAAACTGCTTGTGGAAATAACTTGGGCACTTCAATGAGCTGCAGTTTTGGAAGTGAGCATACGTTATAGCAAGCTTTGCATAATGTGGACATAAAAGGGAAGCAACTATTTTAAAAAATAACTTTGGAAAAATCCATACACAGAATGGACAGTGAGGGCAGAGCACTGATTGAGAAGTGGTTTATGAACATTTTTATCTTTTCTCATTTTTTAATTCTTTGTCAATTATTTTAAGCACTTATTTTTGAGCTCTCTTCAGCACCATTTTGACAGACTACCTATTCCCACTGCAGCCCTTAAAAAAATGGTGCTGACCTTCCAAGGAGAAAAGGAGAAATGCTCAACAGCTTTTTTTTCTGATATTTTCAGATCACAGGAAGTCATAGAAACTCAAACTAACCTTAAAAAAAGTTGTTCCTGGCTATCAAGTAAAATGAAATTTTGTGGTATCATCATGGAGCACGGACTGCAAAAGGACAAAGAAGCAAAAAAGATTTTGCAATGTCCTCATCACTTCAGCAAATTAGTCTTGACTATTGTAAAATTGGAGGTGCCTTAATCTTAACAGCTTCTTCCCTCACAGGTAAAGATAAAGCAGATTCCCATTTCTTAGAGAAAATCACAAGTTTTTCCATTAGGGTAGGTGGTTTTGTCATATCTGATTGCATCTAAACAGGAGTTCTGTGCAGACGCCTCTCCAGGTTACCAATTAGGCACCACTCTCTTTTCTGAGAGCAGCAAAATCAACACTTCTTTGATTGCATCACCCCTTTGCAAAAATATATGGATTTTTTTTCCAATAAAGACTAAGAAATAAGTATAATTTGGCTGGATCAGAGCCTGCAGACCCCAAGCAAAACTACTAAAAAACCCCAGGACTTAGAAAGGCTTAATTAGAAGATCAAACCTGTAATATTTATGTATATCAGTATGACA
The DNA here is from genome assembly GCA_039654755.1 of Calcarius lapponicus. Lineage (NCBI taxonomy): Eukaryota > Metazoa > Chordata > Aves > Passeriformes > Fringillidae > Calcarius > Calcarius lapponicus. Next base: position 71,687,017 of record CM077481.1, on the reverse strand, counting down.
TGCATATTTGTTATTCTACATTTGCAAAAGAGTTCAAAACAGCTGAAAATGAAAGTGAGTTTGTTTCTCACTTGGGGGTAAAAATACTCAGACACTTAGGGTCATTTTGTGATCTCTGGAGGTTTCCTTGTGCTCTTACCTGTGAGAGACTGAAATATTAATGGTTAATGACTCAAATAGTCAGCCCTTTGCCAAGGCTGCTTTGCTGAGGTTGGGTTTGCATCCAGAAGCTGAATGGCAGGAGGGGAATTTTTGGGTGTGAGATGGTGAAAACTCTGATCTGCAAAAGAACAGCCCAAGGGTGAGCATCCACCGCGGGCAAAAAAACAAGAAACAGATTCTTTTCTTCCCTTCCTTCCTTCCTTCCTTCCTTCCTTCCTTCCTTCCTTCCTTCCTTCCTTCCTTCCTTCCTTCCTTCCTTCCTTCCTTCCTTCCTTCCTTCCTTCCTTCCTTCCTTCCTTCCTTCCTTCCTTCCTTCCTTCCTTCCTTCCTTCCTTCCTTCCTTCCTTCCTTCCGCCACTTCCTTCCTTCCGCCACTTCCTTCCTTCCGCCACTTCCTTCCGCCACTTCCTTCCGCCACTTCCTTCCTTCCTTCCTTCCTTCCTTCCTTCCTTCCTTCCTTCCTTCCTTCCTTCCTTCCTTCCTTCCTTCCTTCCTTCCTTCCTTCCTTCCTTCCTTCCTTCCTTCCTTCCTTCCTTCCTTCCTTCCTTCCTTCCTTCCTTCCTTCCTTCCTTCCTTCCTTCCTTCCTTCCTTCCTCTCTCTCTTTCTCTCTTTCTTTCTCTCTCTCCCTTCTTCCCTTCCTTCCTCCTTCTCATTTTATATTTTCTTAAGTGAAATCTATCTATTTTTATGTTGCTGTATTTCTATAGATGATAACCAAAGTGGTCACGTACCTCCTTTCCATTGCAAAGACATTGTTCTACAATAAATTGATAGATGTATCTATATCATCATCTACATCATCTATATCATCTATCTATATCTATATCTTTATACCGATATATCTATTTTTATATCCACATGATAAATGTAGATATATATAGAAAATGTCATTTCACTCCAATCCAACCCAAGGAGTCTTTTAACAAAAACCTCATTTACCTCACCTCCAGGTCTGGGTTGCAACAACCTTCTCCCACTTCTTAAGGGGAACTCTTCAGCAGAAATATTCACATTTTTGGTGCTTTGGGGGTGGAAAATCCTTTTTCATGTGGTTGTCTCCAGAAGTTCTTGTTAATCCAGTCATGGGTTGAATTATAATTCTTTTCTCTGTGTTCATAGTGATATCTCCTCTGCTCTCTCTATTTTATTGTGGGCTGGTTTATGGGGTTTTATTATTTTTTATTCCAACGCCAGTCTGCTGAACAACCTTGCTATCTCCCCCCCCTCAAAACCCTTCAAATCAAGATAGAGGTGTCTGACTTCGCCTTGTGAAACTCTGAAGTGGCTCCTCCACTTTTTCCCTTCATTTCTCTCACTTAGGCTAAGTCATGAGTCGGTCTAGGGAAAAAAAAGGGAAAAGAAAGAACATTACTAAAAATCATAAGCAGAAATGATCCTTGCACTGATTCTCCGTATGCAGATCCTTACTGTGTTCTGACCTAGTGACCACTGAAGCAAGAGATCATCTCTATGGTCTTTTGTTGTAATGTCAGTTAAAAAAAATGACAAAACAAACAAATGAAAAAAAAAAACACAAAACCAACCAACCAACCAACAACAACAACAGCAACAACAACAACAACAACAACAAAAAAAATACCAAAAAACCCTACAAAAAAAAAAAAAAAAAAAAAAAGAAAAAGAAAACATCATCAAATTAAGCAGGAACAAAATAACCAACAAAACCAAACAGACACAGACAACAAAAATTTAAAAACCCACACCAAACTGTCAGGAATTCACACAGTCTGTTTTATTACTTGGATGCTACAAGCTGGTAACACCTCAGGCTGCAAATGGGTTTATTGATGTGAAAAACACTGTATTTTACCTGTAACTCACTGCAGGCACAAATGGTGGCAGCTAGTCCTCAAAAAGGACAAAAACTTTTTAGACAAGGGATCATTTAAATGCTGTTTCTTTGCACTATTAAGGAGCTGTCTCTTTCTCTCTCACTTTTTTTTCCTTTATTTTTCCTTTTATTTTTATCAATCACATTTTTTTTGTCACCTGGAAGTTTAGATTCAGTAAGACTAAAAAGCAAACTGCGTAACTGCATGCACTTTCAAAATTAAATGGTAAGGCAAAAGAGCTGTGCTTCCAAAGGTAGATTTTATTAGCGGCTGCCAAGAAGGCATAATAATGCAACTGCTATTATCCTGGTATTGTGAGTAATATTCTATTCTTAACAATTATTCTGATTATGTATGTTTTGAATATCAGCGTCATTATTTTTGCCTTTCTATCTAGCACAGAGAAAATTGAGATTAAGAAAAATATTGATTTGGGTTTTTTTTCCCTAGTTTAGTCTTTGTTGAAGAATGACACAAATCTCTGATAATTGTTAATGTCCATTATCAGTTTATGGCTGAAATTCTAGCAACTGGGACCCTCTTTCTAGAGTAGCTTTGTCTTCATAATTAAGTGATGCCAGTGGGGAGTCTGATCATCTGCAAATTGAGGGTGTGAATGCAGAGATTCTGCCCTAAAAGGTGTTTTAAAAATATTTTCTTGCTTGTGTTTGTCCTCTTAAATTAAAACAAAAAAAAAATCAAATAAATAAGGTTTTCACATTGTAAGATAGAGAAGAAATTAGCATTATGCTTAAAGAAGAAACTTCATCTCAAGGAAGGCCTTGAGAGAAAATCAGATAGCCATTAGTGTGTGAATTCCGCTACCAGAGGCTTAAATCATATTTGCAGCAAATTGATGCCTCCCACCTTTATGTAGCAGTTCCTAAAAATGTATAAAACACTGCACATTTTTTAGGCTAATGTTACTTCCCACTTCAAATTACTCACATGGTCAGCCATTTATTTGGAGAATATTAAATTAAAAATAAAAAGAAATATTTTTACAAGATAAATCCAACTATGTTATTTAAATATGAAGTTTCCACACACCAAACAAACAAAAAGAAAAGGCAAAAAAAAAAGTATTCAAATGTTATGTACATTTGAAAATTATGACATATAATTAATCAGGGTCCCCAGATTAGAGCCTGGAGAACATTAATGCATGTTTATTTCTTTCTGCTGATGTACATGAGAAATATCCTATCAGGTAATACCTTTGACCTTTCATTGTTGCTGTTGTGTTAAATAAAAAGTTTTCCCTCTGAGAAATTTTCTAGCATAAATAAAACAATACTGAATTAAGAGCAAAAACTTAAAATTTACTTTATATTTAGATATATACCTGGATTAAATAAAAAATATATGATTCACCTGTTAATTTTTTTAAGGCAAATTTTAAGAAAATCAAAACTTTTTTTACAAAGCATTTAATATCTTTATTTATTTGTAGGCTTAATTATAAACTCTCTGTCCAAAAAAGTTGCTATTTCCTGCAGTTAGAAGAGGGAATATTTTAAATGCCACTGTTCCCTTTTCAGGTCAGTTTTCATGGTCTGGAAAATAATTATTTTAAAACAGCAGTGATTTCAACTTCAGCATTTCTACATTGATTAGATGAGATAGTGACCACCTTGAGCCTGACTGGAATTATTCCTCAGCACTTTCAAATCTGAATCCTAATGATTTCTGTGGATTTGGATTTCTGTCCTCTGATAACTCTACACTCTCATGACTCCACCTTCCAGATCATCTCTGATTTTTACTTGCCTATTTTGGATGAAAATTTTAAATACTCTCATTTTTAATAGGTTGCCAGGGCTTATTTTCATATTATGTAATCAGAAGATAAATACAAAGTCATCACAACACTGATAAAGTTCAAAAGGCATTGTAATGAAGGAAGGCCTGTTCTATGAGAGTGGGCAGCATCTGCTCTGTGGTGATGGCATTCAAATTTTAGCTGTAATAGGTAAGAAAGAACACAAATAAGTAATTGAAATTAACCTTTGATTATTGTACAAAGCATTTGCATAATTAACAGAAGCTGAACTATAAACTCTCCATGGCTGTAGCTGACTTTAACTGGTTATAAAAGCTCAACTCTGAGCAGCATTTTTGTTTTTCATTAATGCACACACCTTACTACAGGTCCTTCCCACACTGTTTGCTGCACAGATTTTCACACTTCACGATATGAATATTCCTGCTGTACACATCCTAATTCGAAAGGATGCTCGAGACATCTAAAAATGAATCAACATTTCAGTGGCTTTGAGTTCTTCGGGTCCATATTTCACTGGTGCTCTCCTGGAATGAGTAACATTTGAGGCAGAAAAGCGAATAAATGGGACAAAGTGCCTTTTTCAGGTTGATTCAATAATGAAATACCAGTGAAAAGACCCAAAAGAATCTGAAGGGATTTCTAACATAAATATGTGGAAGATAAAACTGAAGCAACAGCATATACAAGCTTCATTCTGCTCAAGCCATCTACCCACACTTATTATTTTTAAAATAAGATAGTCCTTACCTAGTTCCTGGCTCAGAATTGTGTGTATTTAAAAATGGAGCTGGGAAGGTCATCACTTGTATAACAGTACACTTAATTTTAACAACTGAAGCAGAGACAGCATGGAAGAAATGAGAACCTGAAAGGCAAATCCACAGAATGTAGCTCTGCAAGGAAATCAAATCTTACTATTACCATATTCAGACGCTTGAAAAATGTCAGAAATTCAGATGCTCTGCAAGTTCTAACTACTTAATCCTTACCAAGCAATTATGAATAATAGCTTCCTCTTAGAAGTAAAATGAAGCAGTTTCTGAGTCAAAATTGTGAAAGGATTTGCTGAAGTATACACAAAAAGTAATATTTTACTGATAGTTCAATGGTATTAAATAAAATTATTTCCATTTCCCACTCATAACACTATAACCTGATGTTAGGAAATTCAGTCAGAAGCTGCACAATTACTCTTGTGATAAGATGTGAAAAATCCATGCCAGTCTTAACAACTGATGCTAGAAGAGAATTTCCAAGAAAGACTTCTCACATAATAATAGTTTTGGACATAATATTTCTGCTCATATTACTGGTGTTGACTAACATGAAATACCATTTTATAGTCCTTTTGTATGGAGCCTTTGCCCTGATGTGGGGTTAGGAAAATAAAATAGAATAAGTACATAAAATAAATCTGTTTGCTTTCCTGTACATTTATCAGACCACATTGGAAAACTTCCATTTTTTTTTCTATCACATTCTCAATGCTAAATACAAACCAAAAAACCAAGAAACAAACCCCTCTTCAAACATCCCCTGAGCTGATTCTTAGAATAAAATAGAAATATATGACTCTGTCTTTGCTGAATTATGTGTTTAGCTCAGTGAGAATCTCCAGCACCTCAGTGAAATAAGGAAATACTGATCTTCATGTTTTAGGTGTAATTTCCTTAATGCCATGGAGATTGTGCTCAGATTTGGCTAAATTATGAATTTCCAGAACTCACATAATCAGAGAGTTTGGCAAATGCCCTCAGCTGCTACAGATTTCTGAGGTATGACACGAGACTGCTGTTCATCTTTGTCCAGCCACCCTTTTAATTCATTCAAGTGCCAATTTATAACTCCCAATTTGTAAATAGAGCTTTCATTCCAATTATACAAAACCTCCCCCTCTTTAAAGGAAGTCACATGCAGTACAAACTGTGGCATATCCTACCTGAATAATTTTCATAAATTATGGAAACAGCTGCGTGTGGTTAGCCAAAATAACCTTTTATTTTTGTTGGCAATAAGCAGTTTCAGAAAACAAGAGTGTGGGGTTTGTTGTTTTTTTGTTTTTTTGGGTTTTTTTTTTAAAGCACAGTTTGACCTTTCTGCTGTTTGATTTCCACCTGTGATAAATCAGAGAGTGTCCTGTCACTCTGAAAGAGGCAAATAAATACAGGACACAGGGAAAATGGAAAACAACTCCAGAAAGAACAAAAATGCATTCTGAATAACCTAAAGGGCTAAAGCACTCAGAGATTCAGTTTTAGGTTTTTAAGGTTACATGGTTTGGTGCAGCTCAAAGGGTCTAAAAAAGAAAATAATGTCAGTAATTTCCATCCCATTGAGATTTTGATCCAAGGATCTGGCATCCTGATAATGTTGACCAAAAGCCAAAATATGCCTGTTTAAAATATTTTTGTTGTCATTTTCCCAAGTATATCATATTTAATTTGGGCTTTCAAAATCCCTGAGGAGAGGTTTCATTTCTCCCATAGAATTGATACCAAACCCTTTTCTTTGGATATCAGCTGAAGCAGAAAGACACTGTTCAAGCTGAATCATGAGAGTCAGAGAAACCAAATGAAATACTGACTTCCTTCAGGGGTTATGGTATCAAAGAATTACCTATTGACTTGGACAGCCTCATGTGTTTTCAACTGAATTTACCTTACTTTATGCCCTGTAGAACAGAAAATTCTCCAGGAGGCTATGCCTTTTTATGAGCTCATAAACTCTCTGATGTACAATATGAACAATAATTTAGATAGACTTCTACATATTCAAGAAATTGTATATGTACGTGCTTGCATATGCTGTTGCTTCAGTTTTATCTTCCTAATATTTATATTAAAAATCCCTACAGGTTGTTCTTTTGGACCTTTTCACTGGTATATCATTATTGAATCAACCTGAAAATTCATTAAATTAGAAATGATGACATAATATTATTTTTTTTAATCACTAATTTTTTCCTTAACTTCTGTGCCTGGGAAGCATTGTTAAAGAAAAACTTTTTCTCTTCAAAGTGTCTTTCTACTGAAACAGGAGCTACTATTGATAAAATTGAGTTTAAAAGGGAGTGTCTGTGATTGAAACATCACTGGTGTGAGCAGCTCTGTGTTCAAAATGAAGTTGAACTAATTTTCTCGTTTAAGCTGGTCATTTCCCTTATGTGTCAAGATTATTACGTCAGGAAATGTAAATTTTTCCATGAACCCTTGAAAAGCTATAAACCCAACTAAAACAATTAAAAAGCCTTCTCCATCCCCAACAGCATAGGAAATAATTAATTTCTGTGTAGAAAAATTTCAAACTTAGGATGTAAAACAATCTTATGTAGGGACAGATCTGCATCATGGATGACAGGAGAAAGCCTTGGCCTGTCTTAGATGTGACAACTCTTGTAAAGAACTGGTTTAAAAATGTAAGAATCATAATTTGGTGGTCAGCAGGTTAAGATCTCAACGTAAACAGCTAAACTTGCTGGTTTTGCCAAATTGTGGCTAATATACGGAAAATAAACAAATTTAAAAGCATCCAACTCAAAATTAGCTGCCATTTAAACAGAAAGATGCTGCTTTAAAACAAGGAGTGGGGATGCTCCCCCTAAATAAAAGCCTTGTTTAATCAAAATGGTTTCAGGGCATAATCTGGGGGTTTTGTCTCATCCACTCTGACTCTGAGAATGGAAAAAGCCCTGTGACAGCTGAAGCATTCAGTGTCCAAAATTTAGTAAAAATATTTTTAACTTCTGCACTGTAGAAGTCCCCATCTCAGCTGGTCAGCCCAGGCTCCCTTTGTTCATCCAGCTTCTTTTAGAAATCAACATGTGGATGAAATCTGACATGCATGAAATGCAGATTTCACTGTGTTCTCATGAACAGAGTGCAGGTAAATACCTGCCTTGGAGATCCACATTAGAATCCCACCAGGAGTCTTAGAAGACCACAGAAAAATGTTATTTTAAAGGAGGGTTTGCAGCTCAGAGAGCAAATGTGAATGAATGATGGCATCCCTTGCGTAAATTCATTGTCACCGTGGGGTTTTTCTTTTACTTTTTATAACCATTCTACCCTAAGCAATTTGTAGGCATCCATCTCACTGCTGAAAGTGTACTTTTGTACGACTCCACAGCTCAGAAAAACTTCTGAGATCATTTAATGTCTGCCCCAGAACTTTAAATTGAAGATTAAGTTCCCACAAGACAATAAAGACCAAACTGTATTTTTGAGTCAGGTCATTTTCCAGAGAAACAAGAAACACTGTTTGATGTTAGATAAACTGTGATCATTTGCATGAATAAAAACAGTGTGAGTACAATTATTTCTCCTGGATGCTGAGAATGATCCATTGCAAATAAGGTCTCTTGGTTAGAAATGCATTTTTTAAAGCTCTTTTTCCTTTCTGGCTGGATTTTTTGCAGCAAAATGCTTACCTGAATATTGTTTAGCAATTCCAGGAGCAGTAAATATGATTACATGCTTGCAGAATTATTGATTATCAGTCTTTATTTTCGTATGGGTCAACTTTTCACTCCATTCCTCCTGTTCACTGATGAGACTTTTCACTCACTAGCAATTCAACCCCTGATTTTCCTGACCTACTGAGACTTCTATTAAGTTTCTGTGAGTAAAATTCCTTCTAGAAATGCCGTATGCTGACTTAATATTATCATTATTAACTTGCAGAGATAGTGCAGATTATATTCTTTACCATGGTCTCTTCATTACCATGGTTTCTCTAATTTTATATTTCCTCCACTGACTTACCTCATACGAGACTCTAAATCAAAGCTATTGTTAGTTCTACCTTATTTTTTTCTCCAAAAACATTACATAAAAGGCAGTGTTTTAAAAAGAATCCAAGAAACAGTCAGACTTTAATTTTTACAAGGCTGAAAAATGTCATATACAGTACTCCTCATATAATATAAATCTTCCAATCCTCTTTCTCCAATAGCTATTTAAATTCTGAAACAAAATGGATTTTTGAATTATGAACTCTGCTTTGACCAGCTCCTCAGATTCTTCTGGTCCATAATGTAAAAGCAAAGCAATGAAATAGGGAGAGAGATAATTTTGGACCAATATGCAGATTTTGGGTTGGTAACGTCTGCTAATTCAAAACACTTTTGTGTTTATAACCAGTAAAAAAAATGTAATAGAGAACAGATTATTGTAATATTAGGTAAGATTTGTTCATGCTTCAATAGCTTAAAAAGAGTTTTAGAGCTCAGCAGTAGTAAATTACTGAAACCATTTTATTTTAGAGCACCTTTTTCAATTCCCAGTCTCTTCTTTCACTTTGCAGCCCTAAATGTACTTTAAAGTTGTTGTACTCAAGAACCAGAAAAAAAAAACCCTTGTAGGTCACATTTGGCCTTAGGGGGTAATCAAAATCCAAATAAATAAAGAATTTTTACACCTCCTGGTTTTCATAAATGTTGAAGTCAGAAAATCAGACCTGGTATTCTGGAGTCCAAAATTAATGTAGAAGTCAGAATGGAGGGTTTAGAATTCAATAAGTTTAAATTGTTGGGGTTTGGGGTTTTTTTAATCGGGCCATAGTCATTGCTCAAGGTTCATCTTCTGCAATATTAGCATTTGCATTATTAACTTTCAGAATTCAAATAAATTGTTGCTATTAATAGATCTGTGTGAGTAGATAAACATCTTCAGGACTATGGCATAAAATCCAAATACCTGTATGTATGCTAACAAGTTTGGAATTTTAATAGTTGTCTTTAAAACTTCAATACATGTTAATCATAAATACCTTTGTATAAATCAGAATTCTGTTAACCTTCATTTTCTGCAGACAATTAAAACCCTGAAAATTAAAATCAAGTTAAAGCTCTAAAGATTCTAGGGGCAAGTTTCCCGTTGTCCCTTTCCATGAAAGTGACGATTATTGATAAGTCTTCTTTGTGAAATCGAATTCCACTGGTATATGAACAAAATTCAGGTTCCTTTTTTTCTCTTTTTTTTTTGTTAATTGCTTATCTGTATAGATTCTGACATGCATTATATTAGGACATGTCCATATTTTTTATGCATTTTTAACATACATTCTTTTCATACTGGTTTGGAAACACCATTAACTAAATCTGACAAGGTAGTGTTAAATGTTTATTTTTCCTTTTTTAAATGGCCTTTCTACTCTGTTTTAGATATTTAAAAGTCTCCTGCCATTTTACAAGAGGAAAAACACAACATTTTGTGATTTCTTTAACAAATCCTATTTTCATTTCAGTATTTTTCTGGGAGAGGAAACCTGCACCTGCACATTTTTCTTCTCAGAAATTTGCTATTTTTGCTACCAGGTCTCAGCATCTCAGACTTCTACAAAAGGATTTGAAAGCTTTAAGACCCCATCTAAGATTGTTTTTCAAATAAATATTTCCCCATAGCTCTAAAAGCCTTGATATTATTCTTCCATTGTAAAGAGGAAGAGAACAACTTCAAGCAAATCAGAAATTTTGGACTTAATAGGAAACTGAAGAAACTAAAACATAAAAAGAGCAAGAAAAAAAATAAAAGAAAAATTTAGGCTGTTCATGGGGAAATATCACATCAAAGAACTCTTTGAGACATTTCCCAAATGAAATTTCAAATGTGTAGAGATTTATTAATTTGCTTTAGAGAGGGCAAAATGTAATGAGTGGATAGAGAGAATAATTTTGCTGTGACAGAAATGTAGACAATTTCATCTAATAATGTTGATTTTTTACTAACAAGATTTTTAAAATTATTTCTAAAATTAAAAATTGTTGTTTCTTTTTCTTTTTTTTTTTTTTTTGTCTGCATGGATTTACATGAATATGCAACAAGTTATGTAAAAACATTATTTACAAACAGCCAGTAGCTTTCAAGACTAATTTAAAAAATGAAGTAATATAGATATAACATGGAGACATCTTTAAAGGGGAACCCCTAGATTTAGTTGGAGAGAAAATAGTATTCTAATACTGGTTTTATTTTTAAAAAGTCAATTTAACACGCAAAAAAAAGACAAGTTCAAGTCTCTGAAGTGTGTGGTTATTTGATTTTTAGAGTTTTATTCTAACTGCACAGATTGATACTGCAATCTAGGTCTCCATTATGTATATTTCTTATTTCTTCTGATAAATTAAAACAATCAAAGTTGTTCATAGTCTCTTGAGGTTTTCCTTTTGGTTTAAGGTTCTTTAAGCAAAAGTTTTAAATT